>JAPEVC010000104.1:0-123325 GCA_027946555.1 Gnomoniopsis sp. IMI 355080
CCCCACCCACACATACAAGGATCAAATGAACAGAAACACTGACCAAGACCCCACCCCCACCAGATACTCTCGACAAGTCCAAAGTCACGGGCATCAAACAAGTCGACAACCTACAAGACGGCGTGCACGGCCTCGCGGCCGGCCAACTCGGCCAAGACGGCATGCTCGCACCTGTGGGCAATGCCTTCTCCAAGGAGGGCATCAACCGCGCCGAGCGCCAGGGCAAGGACGATGAAGGCAACTATGTGGGCGGGCCCGCGGGCTCGGTCGTCAATCCCGTTGCCCAGGGCGGACAGGCGGTGGGTAGTGGTATTGCGAACGCCGGGAAGAGTGCCGGTGGTATGGTGGGCGGTTTGTTTGGCGGTGGGAAGAAGTGAGCAACCCTCTTCTAAAGGATTGAAAGACAAAGATGAGGGGTGTGTTGGTTCGGTGGAATTATACTTGGGCACCAGGCTCGGCGTTCTCTTTGATTTTTCTTATTTTTGGGCAACATGGCCTTTCTGGATACCCCTTGACTTCACAAGTTTCATCAAGATTTCAGTATCGCGGTATTGGCAGTTCTAGATAATTACCTATACAAATTTTCTGGTCATTTAGACACTGTTCCTGCATTGCTTGGAGTGCGGATTACATTGCAAGACGGCGTACTTGAGGCTCAGGACTGATAGTGTTCGGAACAGAAAAGCCTATTGTTTTCTGGTCTACCATGTTGCCGTCCAGATTGACCACCGGTTCCAACCCCAGCCCAGGTGGCTTAGGGCGAATGGGAATTCTGTGGTAAAAGGTATTCTGTGGTAAAAGGGGTGGAGTCTATTCACAATAATTACAAGACATCCATTAAAGCCGACTTGGCCTTTTCTATCATGTTGTCAATGTCATAGTCCCATATCTCATGGAACCTCCACGTTATTTCCCTCCCATACGTCTCCGGATCCTTCGCCACCGCGGGATCCTTCCATTCAAACAAACCCACTGTCTCGCGGGTCTGTTTAACAAGCCATTGCGTCCTCTCGTACCGCGCCTCAGTATACACGCCAAACGCAGTCTCCAGATACTTCACCTTCTGGCTCTCCTCGTTGGCATTGGAAAGTTGATCCTGCACACTCTTTAACAACTCCGCCAACAGACATGCGTCCTCAATGCCAAAACCAGCCCCAGCACCGAGATGTGGACCCACAGCGTGCGCAGCATCGCCAGCCAAACATAACCTGGCCCCTCGATGATATTGCCGTATTGGATTGTCCAGCATATCAAAGATCGCCCACTTATCCATCTCCGCAGGCAGCATCTCCACAATGGCCTTGACATCCTCATGCCACCCGGCAAAAGCCCGCATCGCCTCGTCCCGCGTCGCACCACGGCCCGTGTGCCGCCCGCCCGGCGCCGACCACCTCGGCTCGGGGTCAGAGATGACGGCGAGGGTGTTGAGGAAGGTGTTGCCCGCCACTGGGTAAGTGATGATGTGCGCGTCGGGACCGTTGTACATGAACCGCGTGGATGTCATGTTGTGACCGAGGCGCGCGAGGGCTTGCTCCATGGGTATGAGGGCGCGGAAAGAGTATTTTTGGGTGTACGTTGCGGCGGAGCAGCCTGGAAAGAATTGGGCACGTAGGCGCGAGCGGATGCCATCACTGCCGATGACTGGGTGGTAGAAGTCAGACTTGGACATCGCGTTGGTTTCATGGTTCTCCAACTGCCCAGCATTTACAAGAACGCTTAGGTTATAAGACTTCTCACCTGTGTCAGTAGCCTCCTCACTTCCATCCGCAAACCTCAAAATGATCCCTCCCTCCTCACCCTCAAGTATGTCCTCCACCATCATCCCAAACTTGAGTCTCTCCCGCGGCAGACATTTCACCAACTCTTCGAGGAAATCCGACCTCCTACAGCCGCGGAAGCAGCCCTCGCCCACAAACAACTTGAAGATGAGCTCCTTCGTCTCCCCATTTACCCACTGGAAATAGTCCTCCCCATTCGCGTTGGCGACCTTCTCATACGCTGCGTGCACTTCAGGCGCTAGAACTTTCATAGCCCACTCAGCATTGGGGCTCAGTCCAATCCCCGCCCCGACCTCCTGGATACCGGTTGCGCGCTCGTAAATAGTAAAGGGCACGCCGCGAGCATGGAGGCCGATCCCGAGACAAAGGCCGGTCACGCCACCGCCCACGACAGCGACGTGGAATGGCGGTGTCGAGGGTGTCATTTTGGGATGATGCTGTCAGGTTTGGTTGTCTGGCAGTGAAGGTGGCGAGACTATATATGTCCTTCACCTTTTTCAGTCATCATGTCTTTTGGGGCAGTGGAGTTGGAGATTCTAGGCGTTATGTAGTAAGTGTGTAAGCTGGCTCGGTCCCGAACGGACCCTCGTGGCGGAGGTCCGAGACATCGGCGTGAGGGAGCTACAGAACCGGATACTTCGGATTTTACGATGGTACTACTCTATGAAATAAAATCTAGCACAAGCACGCTTATGTACGTGACTGAATTATTTCGTATACTGCTCAGCTCCTTCGCAACATGGCCGATATAGATAGGGAGAAAGTCCTCCTCACCGGTGAGTGCCCACTGTAATGATTATCCTATGGTCCTCGACCCCTACCGATGTGGAAGTACTAAGACGTAGTATAAAATACAGGAGGCAGTGGGTTCATTGCGTCCCACGTACTGGACGTGCTTTTGGATCATGGGTTAGCAGCGAGTCACGCCAAGTGTAATTCTCAGTGGAGCTCTAACTAGGTAACCAACAGCTTCTCTGTTGTGGTGACAGCAAGATCTTCTGAAAAGGGAGAAGCGATTATCAAGTCTCTTGACCCGAATATGCAACCTCACGTATCCTGGGAAGTCGTAACAGATGTCAGCGAGGACGCCGCCTTTGACCATGTGAGTTTTCAAAGGGACAACAACACGACAGACTCTTACAAGCCAAACAGATCTTTCAATCCGGTCAGAAGTTCGACTACGTGATCCATACAGCCTCGCCCTATAGCTTCAAGGTCGACGACGCAGTCAAGGACTTCCTTGACCCGGCGATCAAGGGTACGACGGGAATACTTAGATCGATCAAGGCACATGCGTCCAGTGTAAAGCGTGTCGTAATTACCTCCTCCTCCGCAGCAATTATAAATCCCTGGAAACATGAACAAGTGTACGATGAGGGAAAGTGGGCACCATTTACTTGGGACGATGCATTGAAGCCCGAGAATGCGTATCCAGCGAGCAAGGCAGGTTCTCGTTTATTTTAAAGCACCCAGCGCTTGAAAAGAGAGCACGAAAGTTAACAACGCAGCAACAGAAATTCATGGAAAGGGCTGCCTGGGATTTTATGGACAGGGAGCAGCCCGCCTTCGACCTCGCCACCATCAACAACACGTACACCTTCGGCCCAATCCAGCGCCAGCTGCCCAGCCTGGACGCAATGAATACATCCAATCTTCGTATTCGCGACCTCGTGCTAGGAAAGATGAAAGAGCGGCTGCAGCCTACCTTCCCGGTATTTACGTGGGTGGACGTCAGGGACGTGGCGCTTGCACATGTGCGTGCAATGGTGACACTTGGGGCTGGTGGGAAGAGGTTCTACGTAGTTGGTGGGCACTTTAGTAATAAGCAACTGGCGGATTGCATTCGAAAAAGCCACGTAGAGTTGGAAGAGAGGTTGCCGAGTGAGGATTGTGCGGACGACCTGCCAGAGGATGTGTACCAATTTGACAATCGACAATCGAGGGAAGTGCTTGGATTGGATTATAGGCCTTTGGAGGTGAGTGTGAAAGATACGGTGGATTCAATTTTGGACTGGCAAGCGAGGCATAATTGCTGCTACATCACCTAGTATATGGACTTGGGCATTTCTTCAGTCAGCCTGAGATCCTTGGATCAGCTATGTTCAGATAACTTACACTCCAGTGTGACTCTGCATCCCCATTACCCGGTGGAGCAAAGCAAGATCGTCCTCCCTCCACCACTATGTTACCACCTTGCATGGCCGCTGTGACATTCCAAACTACAAATTACGAAGCCCCAATCACGCTTTTCAACGCCTTCGCCGCTGTCTCCGTCCGAATGCCGAATTTATCATCTCCGAAATGACGAGCTGAATGAAATATTCCTTCATCAACCTATACAGAAACTCCTTGCGGTAAAAGGGCAACGAGTTCCATCCCACAAACCAGACACTGCCAAAAAGCCCTACCAGCGCAGATCGCCGGACTAGCTCGCTGACAATCATGCCGGAAACCGGCCATATCGCCCACATCACTGCGACCTCGAGCACGACGGCGGGCCAAAAGTAGCTCGGCTCCCATAAGCCCAAGGGGAAGGTTAGGTGCGCCATCTGCAATTGACCATCCCGAACTTGCACGTCACCGCCTATTTTGGGCACCGTGATAGTCAGAAGAAAAGGTTCGACGGCTTCGGCGATGTACCAGTGAAGTATAATGGCCCCGAGGCCGATGATCGGTGAGATGACCCGGTCGATAAAGTGCTCGCCGTCCAGCTCGGTCTTCCAATCCGGTTGGATAATCCACGAAACTGGAGCGAAGGAGCTCATGTGGAAAAGGAAGAGGAAGCCTATGAAGACGGATGCGGCGCGCCTTGCGAAGAGGTTGGGCGCTTGAGGCGCCGGACGTCGGGCGTTGCGAGCAGCGGTGTAATTGTCGGCCATCTTCTGAGTCCCCTCGAGTGTTGATGGTCTTGGTGGTTTCCGAATAGCGGGTAGGTGATGAGGTGTGCAAATGTAGCGGACGTAATGATAAGTGCGGCGAGATGATCCGAAGTGACACGTCGATGAGTTTTCAGGTTCAGGGAGAAGCTTCCAGAATCTGCTGCCTCGGCTTAGACAAAGAACATAGCGGTTGTGTTCAATATCACTCACTTGGATTATATGTCCTTGAAGCAAACCTGACTCTCCTCTCACTCTCGGGACCTCTGTGACAATGTGTTTGATTTATAATTGCCAAACTTCTGTAGAAGATGATTGAGGCTGGTGTGTGCAGTCGACTATAGCAAGATGCTTCTGCTTTCAAGAGTTGACGTCTGCAGGGTTAGGGATGCCGATCTACATGGGGACCCCCCCTGGGGTGAACGAAACGAAATTGATGAGGTCTGTTGTCATAGCCACATTGATCATATTCAGTAAAATATTGAGAAAATTTAGAGTCACTTGAACTTTATAAAAACGTACCATTTTAATTGTTGGGAGATGAATTGACTGGTGTAGTGTTTGACGGGCTGTTCAGCGTCTTATTCATGGCCCAGGGCCGTACCTGGTTTGGGGGCTCGGCCTCTATGCGAGACGATATTTCCCATATCCACTTAATTGGAAATCTCACTAGCTTTACAAATTGAATGTATTGATTCAAAACTATTGCAGCTATGCTTGCTGGCAGAATCCGTGCAGCTGAAGTGTCATATAGCGTACACTCGAGACCGACTCCCCGGGTTCCGGCTCCCGCGTTCCGTCTAGATGGGATTTTATGTAATATGAACAAACGATTACCAATATACAGGTCAAAAAGTCCTAGTAGATCTCATGTGGGTCTGGTATATACGTAAGGAACTCAATAGACCCAGGATACTAATACAGTAGTGGTTGGTGAAGCTGAAAGCAACGTAGAATCCGCTAAGGGTTCTCAGATTACAGGAAGCCCAGCACAACACGAATACTTGAAAAATATCACGTAAGTATCTAGCTTGTTTTAGTGGCCGTGAATCATCAACTCGCCAAGTTGTTTCTATGAAAAGCATACCTGTGAGCAGTCATCCTTTATTCACGGCGGTCAGACTTACTCTCCTCCGAATTAGCAAGACTTTCAGTCTGACACAAGCTACACCAAAATCGAGTCCACTCACACATGTACAAATAAGAGTGGGCCTCTTGACTTGGAATTAAGGCTAAATTAGATGACTTGCAGAGGCCCATTTTATTCCTTCAGTCCGGATGCATAGCTACCAATCCCGTTACGAATGCGTGAGCTGACAAAAACCGTCGGCCGCTCTATCGCGAATCATAACCTCTATGTCGCGTGGTAAGTATGGGTCTCAGACTTCATAGTGCGTATCCACTTCCCGTCGCCTTGTAAGGCATATAAAATGGACACTTCAAACTCATTTGGATATCCGATAAGCCTTGGCGGCCGCTAGTAGTCATCATCGTGATATCGAAAAGTATGCAGGACTTATATGAGACGCGAGCAATAAATAGACCGGTGGCACGGTGTCACAAAGTGGGACGCATGTAGGTAGGATTCGATCCTGCATCGCTCAATGGCGTTACTGCACCGTTTAACCAAAAGCTGTGCGACTGCGCTCGCTACGATCCGGGCCCTGGCTGACACGAAGGTGGCATACTGTCGACCCGTCTAGAACTTGGGAAGATGTGATATCTCAGCCCCCCATACCACCGCACGTGGCTTGAAGGACTGTCAGAAATGACAGAAACGGAAATCCTTCCAGGCTTCCGCCAGAGTGTCTGCGTGTGTCCTGGACCGAGCTTATCACAAATACTTGGCGCACTGCATCCTAGGCGCCCTGGGACACGGCACATTCCTGCAGGGTGGAGGTTTGTAGAGCTCACTGATTGGATGCAGGACAGGACCACCAGCACAGGAATCTCGGAAAACCGGCCACTCACACAAAATGGTGGGTTACTCAATTTCCCCGTGCCAGAAGCTCCAATGAAACATAGCGGCGGTCCGTTCCTTCACCCGCAGTTTGTTGCAAAGGACCAACTCCGTCTCGCAACGTCACCTCATCCCAGCACCGCACATCACACCCGCTACTAGTCTCCACCGACGATACCAGAGCTCAAAGATTTCAAAACAGTCGCCTTTTTCCCCTTTCTCACAACCGATGCATGTTGCACAGCCATGTCTTCCTTTCATGATACCCCTTCTGGTGTCCCAGGTGCGGGGGGGCAGCATTGGGAGGGTGCGTCAGGGCGCGCGTTGACTATGGACACGGCGGTCTCACCTTATTCTGAAGCCTCACATAGTCCGTACGGCTTACCCATCTCGCCTGAGTCATCAAACGACTCTCGTCAAGGATCCAGCCCCGAGGCAGATTCCGCCGAGACATCCGCAAAGCCTGTGAAGTCGGGAAGGACACCCAGCAGATATGACTGGAGCAAGCACAAGCCGATGATTAAAAAGCTTTACATAGACGAGGACAAGACGTTGAAGGAGATGATGGAAATCATGCAGCGGGAGCACAACTTCGTCGCGACGTAAGCACAGGAGGACTGTTCTATTGGTTGCTTCCACCTATCCCCCCTGGGCGATCCAATGCTGACATGCATATCGTATAAGTCCGAGAATGGTCAAAACCCGACTAAAGAAATGGGGCTACACCAAAAACGTCAGCGTCAGGTCCGAAGAAGTCGAGTCGCTGATGGAGTTAATTTTTGATGCCGAGAGCCACGGCAGTGTCCGAAGGACATCGACTGCAGTGACCCTTGCCACAGGACGGGTGGTTGGATTGGACAGAGTCGCAGCACACCTCAGACGGAAGAGGATATCCCCCATTATTGTGCAGAAAGCTTCTCAAGTTTCGATGGCTCGCTATCACCATGGTGGATCCCCATCACCGACGTCGCTAAGCATGGATTCCCCATTCGAATTCCGGTTGCCCGAAACCATCTTCTTTGACGTAGACTCCTTCGTGTCCGGTTCAATACAGCGTCCTGACGCGAGAATGCTAGTCCAAGGGTTTTCAGGTGCCCAGTCCGTCAAATTTCTCGACCTGGCTTCGTCTGCTCGGAAGCTTTTCGATCAACATAAGGATACCGAAGCTCTCTCTCTTTTACGTATGGCTCCGGTTAGGGTCAAAGAGCTGCTTCATTCGGATGAACCAACGGTAGTGCGAATGGTCTTCATGGCCCTCATTCAACTTCTAAATGGTCCACGTGGTCGAAGCCTTGACGACGCGGTCAGCGCACTTGTCAGATATAGCGCTTCCTTGGCTACAGAGGATAATTCGGAGTGGCCAGAACAGCACCCGGTAAGACGCATTCTGTTGAACCTCAGTCAGGCTAGGGATGAGTCTCTACTGGAAGTTGTCATCCGTGGGTACAAGAGACTCCTGGACTCGTATGAGTCCTTATCGGGGCAGTCGGTGAAGGCGACCACACCCGCATGGCTTGATTTGGGTGAGGCAGCTGGGTTTGCGAATTTGCCATATGAGGACTTGGCAAAATCCCTATGGAATGCTTACCAAGAGAAGTGTGCCAACGTAGAGACACGGCAGTCGTCATTCCAACAATTATTTTGGATGGCCGAGTTGGAGCGTCAAAAGGTGCAATCACTCGGCCTATCGTCGGAACGGTTGCAAGAGTTGCTGGAAATGACTCTTCAGGCTTGTGGGGATGTCCAGGATGGATCTGCTCTGAATGCAGAAGCGAATTGTCATTATAGCCTTGCCGGCATCTACAAAACCAAGGGTAACCGTTTGCTTGCTGCGGACCATATGCGAAGGACTATCCAGCGGTGCAAACAGCTTGGTGTGGATGCTGCTGCTGCGAGGATGATGGTGGAGTTGCAGGGCTGGCATCGTGAATGGGGCGAAGACGACAAGATCGAGGCAGTAGAGGGAGAGCTCACTCTGCAGATGAATGAACTTGGCTTGTAGTGAAGAACCACCCAAGGCTGTGCAATCGAAAGGCACGAACCAAATGGGTAGTCGCTGTCACCTGTTGTGTAAAAGATCGCAGTCTAAAGACACAGCCATCTCCCTAAAATTTGGGCGTCAGTTGAGCATGGCTGGAGCGCTGGGGCCTATTCTTATCATAATAATGTAATCATTCACCGAGGTCTGAGTCTTGTTGCCTTCTTCTACTGAATGCAAGGCCGCCAAATCATTTCTGTGTGTTGTGACTCACTTCCGTGCTGACTTTAGCCTGTCGTTGTGGCTGTAGAAAAAGCAGAGCCTCCATTAATTCGTCTCGTGAGCACACTGGTGCACTTGAAGTGGAGTTGTCGGATGAGCGGCCGCTTTTTCAAGGACGGACTAAGGCACCCTTTGCACATATTTCTGATCACGAAAGGGATCATGGTGATTCTATTGGAGGAATGAAGATTGCAGTATGAAGCCAGAGACTTGTTGGGAGCCGCAATTGGCAGCCTACACCTCTCCACTCAAAAGCCCATGTCAGCATGTGTAGTCATCGGTCAATCTTGGAGGTGTGGCTTCATGCCCAGGTCAGACGGACATTTATCCTTTCCTAGTGGCTTCCTTTTTAGCCCCCACACGGGCCACACCGCTGTGAATACACATTGCTTCTCGGCTCTCACCGCGGTGTCAGCGCCCACGTGCTCAGCCCTACAGGGCTGAAGATGGTGTTCGGCTGGCTCACCCGCATTGTCTAGGTGCTGTCTTTGGCGCCTGTGTCATACTGTGGCACTGCAAGTCCTGTAAAAATGAGTGCGACGAAGTGCAGATTTATTTTGGTGCCTGAGCTACGCCCAGCAATGCCTTGATCCTTTCCTATACGAACGTTTCGCCTCATTGGTCGTGATGTAAGAGTCTTAATCCGCGCAACTGCGCAATGTTACTGCCCGGTGCGTGGTGTGGGTGTATGAGTCCTTGGTCTTGGGGGCTGTGAGGACACCTACTGGTAGTTGCCCGGACATGTATATATATATCGTGATTGTGATGCCCAATGTCACTTTTGAAGCAGAAAAAAACACCATCCTCATCAGACCATTCTATAGCCTACGCTACAAGCAGTTCTTCACAGCCAGTCCCACGCCTCACCAAACAAACACATATTATCACAACCTTCCAGCCAGCAAAATGTCTTACACTGCTCTCATTACTGCCGCCATCTCTATGGTGGTTACCTTGGCCATTGCTCAGCCAGTTCCGGTCACGGAAGCGGAACCTGCTGAGCCCGCAGTAAGTATACATCCTTTTCTTACACAGGATTCATGGAGCATTGAGCATCAACTAAATCATCTTAATAGTGCATTGTCTATTGCTAGATGATTGGGCAAATGAGTACCAGTATTCATATACTGGCCATATGACAGGCTTTTGAAGAGCCTGCGTGTACTATTCTCTGTTATCTCCTTTGGCAATTAAGCTTTTCATTGTGTGAGAATGATATTTTACGGGTGAGCGGGCCTGTAGGATCGGCAGGCGGCAATTCGTGATTTTTTGGGTGGACTTTTGGGAAAAAAGAGAATTATAAGAGATACAGCTTCACAGCACATCGATACCTCTAGCTACCTAAGCATAAATACCAGACTAGACTGGACAATGTACACACATTCCTTGACTGAACTTATATAATAGTGAAGCATCAAGAGTGAAGAAAAGACCAGAACGTCTTCAGTTTGAATCACCTGGTCAAAAGGTTGCCGGGCAAATTTTTATGATAATACCTTCCGACCGCACGATGCTAATCGATGCACAAGTTGTATACGGCTTTTGAAAATTCGACACTTTACGGAGTTATATTGGAATGTGCCGCGTATCAGACTTTGAACTGCAACGATTGTCTACGTTGTGAATGAAGAAGAGAAGACCCAATCCTCGTACAGAGACTAGCCTAGTACCTGCCCACTTGCAGACGTTGAGGTTAGCGCGTGTAGACATAGAATACGTTTTCTCGGTCAGTCAGATCGAGAAAGGCGGACCTCTCCCGCTCACGCTCGACATCTTGTTCGGACCAACCATTCGAGGCAATAAGCGCCTCGAGTCCCGCTTTTTTCTCCTTGTTCAATCGAATGTTGACAAAGGCCATAGCAACACAACATAGCATCATGATAGCTGTAAGGACGACAATGGCTGCTTTGCCAGGGATATATCCTGGTGCGTCCTTGGGAAGGAATATGTATGTACCAACCACTGATCCTGCCCCGAATGTGAATAGTGTGAAAGCATTGACCGTGACCTTCTTGGTATGTCCGCCAGTGTTGCTTGCATTCCATGCATCTTCTCGGCCGTGAATATCAGTATCATACATACACAAATAAAAGATATCTTATAGGAGAACCGCAGCAGGTGTTAATATTACTTACAACATAGTGGAAAGCCTGGCGCAGAAAGGTTTTGAAAAAGTTGTCCGAATTGAAGGACGCCCCGCTGCCCGGAATACTGCATGGTCGTGAGGATAATCATCCCAACAAGGGTGGGAATCGTAAAAATGAGAATCAATGTCATGCGATCATTGATACGGTCGGAAAGCCAGCCGACAGCCACCACGGCGAACCCTCCAATGGCAGCGCGAGGCATGTCGAGGAGAAGTGCCTGTCGAGAAGTCCAACCAAAGCTCTTGGTGATGATATTACTAAAGGCCGACTGCCCGCCATTCGGAATTCCGATACACATGATGATGATAAACATGATCCATGTTCGTACATCCTTGAACGTTTCCACAATCTGGTACTTCTTGATGTGCTTGTTATGAGTCCCACCTTGATCAAGGCGGACTCGTTCGAGGGCAGCGACTTTTTCTTCTTCCGAAAGGAACTTGGCCGTGACTGGTGAGTCGGGCAGAAAGACAACAACAATAACACCACAGGCAATGGCAAGAGCCCCGAGTATGAGATAGAGAAGCTTCCATGGCTCAATGGATCCCTGGAAGAAGGTAACCCCATACGCCACAGCCCCACCCACGACAGATGTGCTTAGATTTCCAGCGTAGAACCAGCCGATGCGAGATGCACGCTCATTCTGCTTATACCACATGCTGACGATGAGGATGAGACTCGGAGATACGCAGGCCTCTAACATGCCGAGGAAGAATCGTAGCGCGTAGAAAGCCGCGAAACTGCTACATACGGCATGCAGCATCACTACTCCACCCCAGACGATGATGTGAGCTCCGAGGTACTTGGCGATGGGGAATTTCTGGCCGATATACTGTGTTGGAAACATCCAAATAAGAAATCCCATGTCTGTTATACTGTCAGGCCGCCTCCATTGATCGTAAATTCAAGCCACAAGCTTGAAGGGCCGTGAAGTATACTAAACCCAAAGTCTCAGGGCACTCACAAAATGCTTGTGCAACATCATTATACCATATGCCGGTAACCGGAAAATCCATGATGGATGCATAGGAAAGTATGTTTTTGTCCAAGAATTGTGTGAAGTAAACAAAGACCAGAATCGGCATCACATGGAGATCCTGGGGTGACACAGTTAACTTTCCGCCAATCGCTATTCCGATTCATCACCAGCTTTACTTGCAATTTTTCGACGAAGGCGCAGATAGTACTTGTCTTCGAATTGTATGGCATGGGAGCCTGCCAGCTTCAACGCATCGTCCCCGTCCATTAAATCTTGCGAGGCAACATCCTTCTCGACAGCTGTTGTATCGACCACTCCAGTCTCAGAAATAGTTTTTTGAGGACTTTGGTGGAGGTCTTTGTTTTCGTCTGACCGAAATTGAGGCGATGCATTCGCTGCCATAGCTACCACATGTAACGGGAATGTTTGGACTTTTTGGGTAGGACCTCAGGACAGCGAAACACTACGTAGGTTGGTCATAATTATCACCAAGTTAAGACAGCAGCGGGCGGAGTAGGTAGGTATATAGGCCTTCTCGATATAGTATAATTAGGCCATACTATTAACCGTGCAGTATATCCGGCAAGATATGCCATCGAGCCAGACCATCAGATAAGATAGACCGACATCTGGGCCAATGGTGAGGGGGGAAGCGAGCCAGACAGGACCTTGCTGTTGGAGGTTTGTTCCCCGCTCACGATATGCGCTGAAACGACGTTTGACTTCTCAAAAGTGTGGTTACGATGGCTCAGACACGCACGAGAATCATGACTTTGAGGTTGACAAACATAAAAATGACTACCGATAATCACATACATTAGACCCTGCTTTTCTCATACTCCGAATACATTTACGTAGGTACCTGACCTAGTATGCGATCAAGCATGTGGGAAGTGACCTGCAGACCATCAAAACTTCTAGAGATTCTAGACGAGGTAGTGGAAAGAACCGACCGGATCGTGCGTCAAGATGTTGATGTGTTGAGGAGAAAGACGCCACAATGCCACCGCAGTTTCCTCGCATCACCTGCATCGCAATGCGTACAGCTCGCTTGCCCGCGTTTCTGATATTGCCGCTGTTCCAAGCCATACTGAGGGACGACAGAGTCTCATCATCAAGTTTGATGGAATCTCGGCGGCACTGTTCGGTGGGCAGACTCAATCTCCATCCACGTGAAGCCTTTTTCAAGGTCAAGATTTATATGTAGAACGGGAAGAGGGCGGCCAGGGAGTCGTTGTATTGGAGGTCTTGGAGAACCAGGTCTCTCTCGAAATTATCAAGGTGAGTATTTCTTATGTTCGTCCGGTTCAGAAAGCAAAGTCTGATCATCGTGTGAGGTTCTCATTCGTCCAAAGAGCAATTCACAGAATGATACGCACAAGTAGATGAATGATATTACTGGGACGATGTCCAAGTCGAGTTTGCGCAACAATCTTTTCGTCGCTTTGACGTCCCAACCTATAGTTTTGGTGATCAAATCGGAGACATTAGGAGAGTCTATGCTGGTCGTCTTCTTTTGCGCTTCGAAATTACAGTCCATCTTCCTATTCAGGCGAACAAGAAACGCATGGATGAAGTGGAAGCCAATTTTGCTGGCATACCTCTGAACTCCATGCCCCCGGGTTTGTCTTTCACCACTCTGTACCTCGAGTTCAAAGCAACCTTGTATCGTCGGCAGTGTTGTATTTCAAAAGGGTTATATTTTGGTGTCTCCCTGAGCGTACTCAGCCACGATGGTGCCGCGTATAGACACTGTGTACTAGTGTAACGGCGAAGCTTCAAATCAGTAATTCAGTGTTTTCGCTCATATGTTCTGGTATCATTTGAGTAGATCTGTCTAATAATAACAAACCAAGCTGAACCTGTTTTGTGTTGCGTGTGCCAGGAGCTAGTCCCGATTGGGACAGTGAATTCTTTCACT
Source organism: Gnomoniopsis sp. IMI 355080 (assembly GCA_027946555.1). Classification (NCBI taxonomy): domain Eukaryota; kingdom Fungi; phylum Ascomycota; class Sordariomycetes; order Diaporthales; family Gnomoniaceae; genus Gnomoniopsis; species Gnomoniopsis sp. IMI 355080. The sequence goes on from JAPEVC010000104.1 coordinate 13,922, forward strand.
ACCCTCTGGTCACTACACAATGTTCTGCCAGCTGTGCATGAGTTTTGTCCCAAACGTACGACAAGATGTGTTAAAGCCTCATGGATTTCAGCTTGTGTATAAGATATAGCATCTGGAATTTTAGCGGCCACCTGGATGCTTGCCAAGACGGTATGCTGGCTGGAACACTTGCGTGCACGCCCTGTCTCTAATTACACAAAGTTCTTCTCAGCCACACACTGATTCGGCTCTTCGGGTCGAGCGGTTAGTAGAGCCTGTATACTCAACCCTCGGGCTGAATCAGTCGTTCAAGAGCAATTAGGGCAATAGTGCGAATAGTCAGAGTAAGAATTGGCAACTAGGAGTCATGATCACCTGGTGAAAAGGGTACATGTTACGCCATGTTGAACTCTATCTCAGTCATTCTATAAGGGCCACAGCCTTGGCCCGTAGTATATGGGACGGCGGGGGTTTGCCTAATCGGTGGACATTGAATGTTTGAAAGATTTGAACACCAGCGATCATTTCAACCTGGAAGATTGAACTACCAACACCGGCCAGACGCAGGTTCGGTCGTTGTTGTTATGCAGGCTCCTCTTCGTATGTGATTTCTAAAAAGCCGGGACCAAAACACAACTATACCTAGGTACAGCATATCTGTCACTGGAAGGGATAAGAAGTCTTGTCTTGATTTGAGGGACAGGCCAAGTTGCCAAAGGTACTGGGATAAGGTTTAATGTTTTTGTCTCTTTATATCAGAGTTATCTCGAGTCATTCTCACGCAGAAGGCGCTCCGTATTCCTCATATAATTTACAAGAGTAGTGAAACCAAACCTCGTCTGTAAACTTACTATAGTATAATTCCGGCGAATCTAGACGAGCCGCAAGTCGTTCGTCCGTTGTGACTCGGCCTCGGGGGGCGGTCCGGACCCAGCGAGCGACGCCGCAATTAGAATTCCCATGTTGGACAGCGTCCATCCCGTGGCGTGTTCGGGAGTCGAAAAACATCATATCGACAATTCGAAATTGCTCAGGTGATTCTATATACGAGAAGCCAAGACTTCAACTCCTAAATCCACATCGTGGCGAGTTTGATATGTGGATCGATGTTGTTTCCGTCTGAAGTTGTCCGAACCCGCAGTTGTTTCATGAAACTTGACAGGGGGAGTCCCTGGGCGCTGATACTTCAAGACGATCATTACGAGCATATATGCCCGCTGAGCGATTCGAGATCAGCACATATGTTTACAAGGGCTGTACGGTTCGTGTAAATTATCACGACAGTGCTACGCCTGTACAGTACGACGGGACATATCGAGGACGACCTTGAGCATCGACCTCTTTCCATGCTTGTAATTTGAACTCTGGGACTAGTTTTGGAGTATAGTGCTGCATCAATACCGCCTTGTCATGCTAGGGCACTTGGCATTCAAGCAAACCTAGTAGTTAGCTGGCACCTCAGCCCGTACGACAAACTCGGGCTCGTACCTAATGGGTGTTCTGCCGCCGCGATCCACTCCCCTTAATCAAATCCCAGTCGCATGGTCCGGGATATATACCCTTGTACGGGCAAAAATATCCCGGATGCACGCAACATATTGATCATTAGTATTTTGCCTATAAGTTGAATTCTTTCCGCCTGCTCTCAATGGGGACAAACGTTGACTTCCAACCAGATACGCCAGCCGTTCGTTCATTTATTCAAATTCCTGCTGCCTGCATTTCGCTGTTTGGGCCGGCCCACATTCTTTGACTATACAAACTTGACAACTTCACATAGCACCGTACAACGTACAATCAGCTGACCTCGAAGACGGACTCTAATCAACGACACCATGAAATCTTCAATCACCTTCGCCATGATGGCGCTCAATGCCATCACCGCTTCCGCCAAGCCTATTTCGAATCATCGCCGTGCCACGCCCACAATCTACACCTGCGGTGACTCTACCATGGCCAAGGACGGCGCTGCCAATGGCGAGACCGATGGCTGGGGCCAATACCTCGGCAACTATACAACGGGTGCCACTGTGGTGAACAAGGCCATTGCTGGTCGTTCTGCTCGGTCCTACTGGGAGGAGGGCCGCTTCAGCGACGTTGCCGACCTTGTGGTTGAGGGAGATATTGTTGTGATTGAGTTCGGACACAACGATGGCGGCACACCTGAGACCGATGACAATGGCCGATCGGACTGCCCGGGCGAGGGCGAGGAAACTTGCACGTCTGATGCGGATGGCTCGACTGTGTACACGTTCGTATACTACATGACCAAGGCCGCCCAGTTGTTTATCGAGAAAGGAGCGACAGTCGTGCTATCCACCCAAACTCCCAACAACCCATGTAAGTTCCACGGATTTTTTGGTCAAGAACGTACATCAGTACACGTTTTAACATGACAACTTTTAGGGGAGACTGGCAGCTTCCTCTATGCGCCTCCACGCTTTGTCGGCTACCAGAAAACCGTCGCGGAAGCGGTGAATGATGCCAGCTGCACATATGTCGACCATTTCAACGCCGTAGCTTTGATGTACGAGAAGCTCGGCGATAGTACCGTCACTTCATACTATCCTAGCGACCAGTAAGTATTAGTCCATCCCTGCTGCGACACCCTGTTCTTCATATCAGAGAGTGTCGCCCAGAAAGCATCGTATTGGACTTCGGACTACGCTTACACAATTTCTCAGCACGCATACCTCCCCAACCGGTGCCGACATGGTTGCCCAGGCTTTCGTGCAGGCCATCGCCACCGCGATGAACGGGACGACTAGCCTCACTGATTATGTTATCTCTGACTACGCCACCGTGTACTAGGCTGAGTCGTGGCACTGCCGCACTGGTGTTAGACAAGGCATACGTTGTATCAGTCAGTTTTCCGATGTATATATTTCGATTCTAGGTAAATAGAAGAGATTCGAGTGTCAACTATTCCAAAGCAACCGAGCCACCCATTGGTCATATTATATCTGCTTGAGTTACTAGGCAAAAGTATGTCTCTTCCACTGTCTGACCACAGCGGTCTTATCGGCCCCACCCCTTGATGGGTCAATGAAAGAGCCGGAGACTGAAGAGATTGCAAACCAAGATCCCAAAGAAATTCTTCATACAAGGTTGTCCGTAGTCCCAGTGGGGGAGGGTTTCCCTGGGGGTGGGATTTTGAAATCTGTACATCGTCCAGAATGAAGGAGGCATCTCGATGGGTAAGATCATATCGAGGTTGGGCAAAGACCAGAAGTTTGGATAATAGCAATTGAAGTGAAAGACTAGCTGTGATTCTGCGGCTAGGATCTCTGTCTGAAAAGTAAACAATGTTTTTGCCCCCATAAGCATTCAGATACTGAAGGGCTTCCGCCCGCTGGCATTGAAAATGTCTACGTTCGTGTTGAAGCGCCATCAGGCTCTATATATTGTTTTATTGCTCAATCGTTTCAAGCTATACTGATCATCACATCGAGTGGTTCCACCTATAATAGGCTCTATGCAAAGGGTATCATATCAAGTAGCGCCTATAGGGGTCCCGGGCCGGAAAGTTTCGGCCGAAAAAGAACGGCTCCGGAACTCAAAAACCCACGACTTTTTAGAATATTCTACATCTTATACGGAACTGTCACAGTCTTTTAAAAGCATTCACATCTGATTGCGTACTTTACATGCTTATTGACATCAATATCGTGCCATCCGATTAAATTACCCAATTATCGATATATAGCGAAGTGCCCGGCGACCACTATGGCGGCGTGACCCCAGAAGCCTATGTGCTTATTCTCACATTGCGTAGTGAAATTGTTCGGCAAATTTGCGATTCAAAGTCGTTTCAGTAGCCGTCTGGACCAGAGTATCAATGATCAAGTGATTCCATGAAGACTGACTTGTATAATGTCGCGACCTTATTTGCCGTGTGACTGACAAATGAAGTCTTGAGCATCTTGACAACAGAAACATATATATGTGTGTCACCGTCGATCATACATCGCCTGATTACTACTAGTACCATTTTCACAATACAAGACTACACATCTACCTAGACATACCTTTCAAGGTTCGGTCCGCAAAACGTCAATGATCGCTAGTGCCGAGCCTGTAACTCGTACCTCTTAGGAGCCACCATTTGGGCTGCCTAGCTGTGGGCAGACTACTATGCTTTTAGCATACAAGTAGCCTACGTTCTATAGCAAATACTACATTGGGGTATCAACTACGAAGCTGTCGTATCTACAGAGCCATCTCCTATGTCCTTAGATTTTCAATTGTGTAATTTTATTTACAGCGTGGAACGTGAATGCGTTACATCGTAACAAGTACTGACAAAGGTCTAGGTCGCCCGATGCCAAGCAGCGAGTGCCCACCTCGTTTCTGGCCTCCGCCTCACAATGCCTGACCAGGTGATGCTTTTGGCGATACTTCTGCTCTCATTTCCTTGACGGTTGTTGTCGTCGTTATTAGAATTTGTTGATTCAGGTCCCTGTCCGAGGCTCTTCGATCGACGAGCTGCTTCATACTCTCGGCATCGTCACTTTGTTCTCCGGCCTTTGTCGGTGAGTTCTCACCATGCCCGCTGGCACTCACCCAAGCCGAGATCTGGTTGCTGTGGTAGTATAGCCCAGGCTTTTCATGGTCGATTCCCCATCGTGTGTCCATAAGGTCCGTCGGTCTTGCGGTCGGCTCTGGTCGTGAGGGAGCATCGGAACTGCCTCCTATTGTTCTGTTCGAGCCCTTGAGTCGTGCATCCCCAGCTTGGCTCTTTCTTGAACGCATCATAAAGGCGCTTCTACGTTCACTCTTTCTGCTCTGTTTCGAAGTCATGTATGGGAGCCCGAGGTACTTGGAAGCTTGAGTTCGTAACCCAAGACACGGTAATATCTGAGCCACGAGGTATCGAATGGTGGGCAGACAGGAGCATAGTATGGCGAGATTGACTTCCAACATTGACCAAATGGCACCGTCACTGCCGTTCCACGAAGGATCGTTCGTCTCAACGACGACACGTAGGGTCGTTGCTCGGACAATCGAAATTACGCACGTACTGCGGTGAACCAATGTCAGCACATGCAATGATAGGCTCCTCTACCGAGGCCAGATCACAGCAGACCAATTGCCCCAATTACAAATCCCAAGCCGTAGTACGAGCACGTGCTGCATACGACGGTAGCACTGAACTGTGGACTTCACCAACGTGGTATTTTGCAGATCCCCAGCGACGCTTCGTTGTAGCAAAATCTGCCGATGGGTATACGGTAAAGGAAAGGAAAGGGGAAAAGTTTTTCGTAAACTCACAAGAGACCTAAGCCAAATACCATGCACAGCAAGGCCTTTTGCCGCATAGGTAGTTGTAGCGACTGGATAAGCGGGAGTGGTAACAACCAAACGATGAAGTCGGTTACAATGTTGATGCCAGCAGCGATGTACCATATCGTCAGGCTGTCCAGACATTTACCCGCCAGGGCCGGGTGTATTATGCTCATCGGAACGCATGCGAAGGCGACCAGGATACTCTGAACCACGTTCCATGTACAAGCAAATACCATGATGACGAGCGAGACGCGTTGCAGCCAGTTCGCTGGAAAGATACGTCGATATTGAAGTAGAAGACTGAGTTTGACGAAGCAAAGGGACCAGATGTAGAGCTCAATGGCGGAGAAAAGGCATTGGAGCTGAAGCATTGCATCCTCTGAGCTTGCGAGCCATGAGTGCCTACCGACACCGAAATGCGCCTCTATATGAAGGATATTGTCAGCAAAGCTTTCAAGTCGGAGTTCGAAAGATCGTATTGGCGTACCTAATATTGTTGAGGTATTTAGACCAATGGCCAAGACCTGGTCCAACGTTAGCGAAAACCATTTACCGGAGCCATTTTACGGATGATTGTGCCATGTACCTGTGTTATTATGATGAAGACATCGTCAATACCAAAAGTATGAAGTATGATGGCTCGCGTATATATTCGAGCCACCACTACTGCCGTGTTGACGCATGCGAATGTAGCTGACAATCCTATCATCAACCCGACTTTCGATTCCCGGTCGAGGGAGTGGTCTGGGATGAGGGTGGCCATGATGACTGACGGGTCACGACACGATGGTCGGCGTGCCTTGTCGCCCAAGACAAATAGGTTGGAAGGGAGATTGTATAAATGTAGGAGGGAACGAGGGATGTTATTCTTTCTCGGCAATCAAACAGAGTTCATCAAATGACGGGAGTCAATATTTAGAAAGCATGTATAGTATGTAGCAAGGTGGTGTCATTGCCGAGAAATTGAGTAGCGTGTGGAAAGTAACAATTCATTACACCAAACTTTGAAAAAGATAGAAACAGTATTGAACCGCCAGGAATTTTTGGGAAACGGTTGCATGAAGGATTGTGAGACCTACTAATATCGAATGTCTTGCGTGGGGCCACGAATATGAAGTGGGAAAAGGAGACTGAAAGATGAACTAGCCAGTGTCGACAAGCGTCCCTAGCAAGATTACACGATTGATAGTACGTACTGTGGTAGGTTCCCGTCGCATCTTGGTCGGAGAGTGGTACTCAATGCGACTAAAATGCGACATCACAATTATATCTTGACCTTGGGTCTTGGCTTTTCTTTGTGGTATCCACGGATGTGAAGGGTCCCTGTGCACACACGCCATGATGCCTCAGACTCTTCAAGACCTTCGGTACTCGCTACCAGCTGAACTACCACCCATGACAGATACCCACCAGGCTGACAGACATGGTATACAGACAGTAAGTAATACCACGAGGCCACTGATGTCCATACTCTGAAAGGCAGGTGCTTAGTCGATCTTTCGGAGCTTTCCGGATTTCAGCGACGCCCGATCGCGTGCTTGACTCGTTGTGCTGTCAAGACCCCATTGACTAGACCGTGCGCTGATATGGGTGGTCTGAATGGTCTAAAAGGTACCGCACAGTTGGTACAGTGGTCGGTACGGCACCGGAGTCGAGGATCCCGCAGATCTTTGGGTGTGAGGCCGTGAATCTTGATTGTCAGGTCCGAGCACCCCTAGAATTGAATTGTGGGAACGGGGAACTGGATCCTAGTCAGAATTAGAGTTCATTAGCGCTAGGATCATTACCAAGCTCGGAATTGTGGGCGGATACAAATCCTTCGTGTACAGATCTGCACACTACCAGCGCGAATCTTCATATTGACCGACTGACCGGCAAGCCGTCTGGGTGCCTAGTACCTCGTAAAAGGGTGCTCATTATGGCGTGTTGTTGCCATTGTTCCAACTAGTTGAGGAAATTGGAAGGCAGTCTCAAAATGAGTACATGATAGTTTGAGTTGTACATTACAGCTGTGTTTCATAAAGAAGACAACACCCTCCTCGACTTGAGAAGTGCATGCATGCGCATATGGGGTCTGAAAGCTTACCGCGCTAAGCGCACTTGGAAGCAGCAGCAGCAGCAGGAGCCCATTGATGTTCAAGGCGTTTTGACACTCGGCGAAGCAAGCTCGATGCTTTTTGAACTCAGTCTCGGAGTATACACGTCCAGATAAGAGCCTCTGTGGACATGGTTCGAGCGTACAATATCAACACTTGGTTATTATGATGGCTTCGGTCTCACCAATCACAGAGTTAACTACTCAACTCATCATGTAACGCTATCACACAGAAAACTTGGAGTAGCAGCAAAGCTATCTCACGTTCAATCAGAAGGTCTCGCTATTACTACCACTTCAGAAGTACTCCGCTAGAGGTACTTCAGGGCGGAGACTGTAGTTCATGATGTCTGGGACTCGGAAATCAACAACCAAAATTGGACCCTTGTCCTTGGCTTATTGGCAACGGGAGACTACCACGTACTACTCAGTACCTAGCAAATAGCCTGGCAAATAGGCATACCCTAGCCATGACACATTCTACGATTCGATCTACAGATCTAACACCATGGTTTGACATGGTATAGCAAACGCATCCGTATCTTTCAGCATCGGGGTTCGGAGTCGAGAGTGAGTGGGGTTGAAGATAGGCAACACGACCCGGTTTCGAATGAGATTCACCAGTAAACCTGAAAGTTATTGTGGACGAGATCAAGGTATTTCAAAAGTCGTAGACATACTTGCAACAGGCTCATATCCGTCCACATTGATGGAGGTACGTAGATACGCACAGACCGTCATATTCTGTTCGATGTCGACGGCCCGGAACCCCGGATGTTCCATCCATCCTGCGCCTTCTTGTATTCGAAGGTGTACTGCGCAGTGGGTATACACTGTGATAGCGACCTGTTCCTGGTATTTGGTATTCGACTGATCATTTGACAGCTTGACCCACAAAATAGTATGGTACCTATCCGCATGGCGTTCTGACTCGTAAAGGTACATTGGACGAAACCAAGCGAATCCTCACTTCCTGCAAAGTGCATTGGCGGATCCGCAAAAAAAGACATACCATAAGCACTAGAACCAGTCATTGAATTTTGGGGAGGTGGCTTTGTCGGTTTGCAACAGCAATGTCGCATCATTCCAGTTTTCAACGACGGCCCAAAGGTACGGAAACGATACTGTCGACGGGGTTCCCATTCCAATACGAGGGGGGTTCGTCCGGGCAAGGGTCTCATCAATGACGCTAAGAAACGTGCAAGTAGTACGAGCGATGTATCCCAATGAGAACAAAACAACGCCGGCGACCGGAACTGTTGTGGTAGGATTGGCGTCCCTCCAAACATCAAGGCTTGAGCGACGGACTTGAATGTGCATACCTCTGTATTTGCGAAGAAGCGGATTCTTCTCGCTGGCGCAAATTGATGGAGGAGAATTCACACTTGTTCCCCGCAAACCTAATCTCATTTAAGGCCTTGGCCACAGCGATCCGGTCTATTTCACCGAAGCCGTCAATTCGACAATCCCTTACCTATTGCAGTAAAGCTTTCTTGATGAAAGACCAAAGCACGCGTACTGTGGTAGTTGCGTCTGCAGATATGAGCCTCAAAAGTCCACACGTTCCTCGCTACAAATGATGCCGAGATCGACCAATTGAAGCTACCATAGCATATGGCTGTGACTTCACCCCCTGACTAGTAAATTGCCGGTTCGCAGCGAATGAACCTTGCCGACCACCTGTTCACGACGCGACCTGTCCACACGCTCGTGTAACACACTAATATGACGATGGCATGCGTGTCCGTCAGTTTTCGCGACCTGTAAAGCCTGCCTACAGGCGTGTACTGTCAAGGTTTTGTTTAGGTTCATTCTGTCTTGGTACAGCTCGGAAACTTTGAAGCTGTACGTGCAAGTACGTCAACACGGCTACTAATTTATATCCCGTCGACAGCCACAGGGTCCCTAGTTCCAACGGCTTGCAGAGCGGAGATTGGGTTTTAGACTACGTAGGAAGAGCCAATTACTGTAGCATTCCGATGCACGAGGCTGACGAAGCAGCCGTCGAATCGGGATCGTCGCCCAATTCCGCGGACGCGGCTTAAATCTCGCCCGCTCTGCAGTAAGCAATTGATCTTCCGGAGCCGACGGAAATTCCGTAGCCAAGCCCAAGCCACGCCGTACCTTGATGGCAAAAGTGTTACGAAGACAGACAAGCTATTCAAGCCACGCATCGTCCTACTTACGTGGCTGCCTAGGGTCAATAAACAACCAACACCTGCTTCCTCTATTTGGCGTGATCAGAAATCCTCAATTCTGTGTCTCTCTCCCCTTCCGATGCTGACGTCTCTGTCGAAGCTAGGTAGTGACCGATGCTACGGATGTCTTCCGAGTTATGGTAGCACTGAAGTTACAGTGGTCAGGGGTGGAAAATCGTTGATGCTACCTTGTGCATCATGATATGGAACGCCAATACAGGTTACCCGTACATTATAGCGCCGTACTAACAAGCTGCCTTTCTAACCATTGAACTGTCTTTATTGAGTCGTATGGCAATGTCACTATTGAAGCCTCAATCATCCGTATTATAGACCGGAACAGGCTGATGTATTTCGAATAGATACCTCAAAGCTACGGTGCCTTCTAATATCTAGGACAGGGAATTGGGAATTGTGTTTAAAAGTAGGGCTGTGTACTAATGGTGTGACGGGTATGCACCCAAGGTTGCAAGCCACCAACGTTGAGATGAGTCTCGTATGTTGCGTGTACCAGGTGTTCCAATCAAAGACTATTGATGAATCTTGCATGCTGTGTGTGCCCAAGAGAGAAAAAAGTACAGCGAAGAAGCAAGGACCACGGAGTCTTGCATAAATAGTACCGCGTGGATACCCCTGGCAGGACCGCGGGAAGTATTGCAGTCGACGATGAAGTAGATATATGTGAACCTACATATACTGCGGGGCATCACTGCCAGACTGACTGTCGCAAGTGTGGATGTGATATAGAGATTCCATTTATTACTTTGGAGGTTGGGACTAGATATATTAGTCTATGGTCCAGTAAGCTCAGGGATGTCACTGCTGGGGTTCTTCGTCCAGCCTGGCCCCCAAATGTTCCCCACGCTGACATTGGGCCTAGTCCCATGATATTAGAATCGAACATGATATAGCTCTTCCACGTGTCTTGGCCACGTTTCGTAATTGAGAAGAGGAGTCGCCATGAAGATCGTCGATGCTCGGTGATGCAAGCTATTGCACTTCATGCCTGTGCTAATGTAACAAAGCCGTCAACATTCTTCAATTCTCATCACAATCATCACCTAACAGAATGTTTTTCGCCATCTCTATGCGGCGCAGCCCGGATAGGTTTTGGATTTCTTTAGTCAGTGCCGTGGTGCTTGTAGTGCTAAGGTTCTTGGCATGCGTCTTCGGAGCTAGGCGTGTTGTGGTATGTCTTCTCTTTTATCCTCTGTATATTATTAGTAAATCCTTGAGTCCAGCCGGCTGTTCGTGAGGTTCAGTCCCGCCGAGTCTGAGCACCTATTCACAGCATTCGCTAGTGCATTATATTTCCGATTACAGGAGCCGAAAGTGATGTACTTGAGGTCGGTGACGCGGAGATTCGTCAATCTACTCTGATTATCTCGTAGCAGTCAGTCCATGGTATCCTTGCGAGCTATTCCCTACTGATGCAACTGCTTGCACGGAGCTTCCCGTGTATTTCAAATGCTTAATAGCTCCCGTGCACAGAACCTCCTCTAGTAGACGACGACTACGACCGCATGCCAACGAAGTGAAGGGAACCAAATTGGGTCCACATTCGTTGTATGGAGGCCTCGGAAGAGTCTCTGTAACTGCAACGTCAGTTTCATGTCCGAGACCAAGGACATTGAGATGCATGCAAGCGAGGTTCATGTGGTTGGCTAGAAGCTGGACGAGTAGGGTGGCACACCGCACGTCCGGACCAGAAGCACTGACGTATAATTCAGTTGCATGGAAGACGTGTCGGTCTAGGAAAGAGAAGAAGTTGCCGAAAGCTGGGACCAGACGTCCAGTAAAGGCGTTCGGGAAGTTGCACTTCGACAGCCTTCATGTGGTGCCGGGGCACAGCATGACCAAACACCCAATGAGACGCACGAAAATGAGTTTACAGTAATACTGCTGTTCTAAGAGGTCAGATGCAAGGTGTTGTTGTCTGTGTCTGTGTCAACCCGCCTTGTACATCAGACTCCATGTTGACGATTTTCACGTGTCTGTTGCCGTTCGTTCTATTCAGAGAGGCCAGAATTTTCAAGATCATGTTCATTGATATTTCATTGGCGGTTATGAGGTGTCTTGATTGAAGGGCGTCTGACTGCTCAATTGAGCGGTTCATGCCATCTTGGGCATACGGACCTCCGACGTCGTCTTGCACTTCCGTAGCTGGGACTTGTTTACCAAGTGCCGTTTTAGCGGTACCAATACGAAGAATCATGGCTTCGTAACGCAGTGGAATATCCAAGAATGATGATCATACGTTTTGTAGAGCGCAAGAATGGAAGTGCTTGAGGCGACCTGCTGATGAGATGAGTGTATTGTCGCAAATGGCGGTATACCATATGCCCAAGACGCAAGTATCAGGTTCGCAAGGTTCGATCATCTGAGATTAGTATTGTTGATGCCATATATATACACGAGCAAAATTGGGAAAACTCTATAACACGGTGTAGCTGAAAACAACGCGTTTCTAGGGCTGAAGAGCAACGTCGTTCTTCCCCTTCTGAGTATGCATACAGACTGCAAAGAGTCATTCCATATTTGATGAGTAGCTGATTCATCTCCAGCATCCAAGCCACATTGCATGATTGTCCATCATAGGCAGAATGAATCGTCATATACCTGGGTAGTGATAGTTGGGTCGGTACTTTTAAGCTGATGTTGGACCCGCCAGAGGACAAGTTGGGACCGATATCGCTAAACAGGAAAGGAAGTTTGCTCCTCAGCCGGCTGCACATCAGGAAGGCCAAGGCCGATGCAGCTTCCATACCCGACGACGAATACGAAAAACCCGCCAGCTCTCGTCCGAATATTACCTCATCTCATTGTAACTCACTCCATCCACAGTTGGTAGTTATATGAGTATAACAATACAAGCACTCTATCAGACAACGTAAGATAATAGGCATACCTGGTCTCACTTGAAGGCAAGACTGTGGGTGAAATACACTGACACAATCAATTCATAGAGAATCTGGACAAAAATGTGCACAGGAATATTTTGACATTCAGGTATTTGTACATAGAAGCAAACACGACAACATCTATACATCGACGAGTCTAATCAATACACCCTTCCCCTTGCTCAGCGCAGTCCCACAAAGGGCAACTGATCATAGAGCAACACCATCCCTTTGCCAACCATCGCCCAAACCCGCTTTAGTTGCGAGCGGCAGCGGCAGCACGGAGACTATCACGGCGAGCCTTGCGCTTCTTGGAGCAAGTGCTGGTGGAGTCACCCGCATCCGTAGCAGCAGCGGCAGCGCTAGACGAGGTGGTGGTGGGCGCAGCAGCAGCAGCAGCCACGGGGGCGGACGTAGGCACGACAGAGGTGGTCAAGGTGGTGCTCGACGAGGTCGCGACCTCGGCAGCGGCAGAAGACGTCACGGCAGCAGAAGAGGTGCTGGCAGCGGCCGAAGAGGTGCTGTCCGAGGACGAGGAGGAATCCGAGGAGGAGCCGGAGAAGGTGAAGTCGACGCAAGACATGTAGGTCTGGTCGATGGAGCGGGCGTCCCACCACCACTGAATCGCACAGCCACCAGCGGTAGAGCAAGCGGAGTCGAGGGTGTCGGGCATGGTGATGGAGAAGGAGGTCTCGTTGGCAGTGACGCCTGTGGCGGTGGAGGCATAGACGTCCCAGTTCGCCAGGGCGGATCCAATCACGGAGTTCTCGGCCAGGTTGATGATGGAGACGTTGGCCACACCCGTGTGCGGCGCGGCAATGGTGACCTCAACGGGAATGACCTGGCCCGCGCTGAAGCTGTGGATGGTGCTGCTGGTGGCATCGCCAAACTGGTAGCCGCGGCATTGCCAGAGGTGGCACTCGGTGGCGGAGAAGTCAGACTGCGACGCGCCGACCTGGGCCATGGTCTGGATGTTGCCGTTGGGGTCCGAGGACATTTGGTTCCAGACCTGGGTGCCACAGGCATCCTCCATAGCGGTGCCGAGAGGACGGGGAGTGGGCGATGTGAGCCTGCCGTGGGCCGAGACGCCGGCGGCGAAGAGAGCGGCGGAGGTGATTTGCTTGTACATCTTGGATGTTTGTATTCTTGGAAATTTCTGTTCGACGAAAAGGGTTGGCTTTTTTTTTTCTGGATCAACTGGGAGGCTCGGCCCCGTGGAAATGATTGTTTGATTTTGGTTTGAAAGAATGGAACTTGGGCAAGAGCTGGCTCGCAAGAAAAGAATGACTGTTGATCCAAAAAAAAAGAACGGCGAACTGACGAACAGTGAAGATGAGGCTGATGAAGAGAAAGAAGAGTCCAAGAATATGCCCGCAAGCTTAGGAGCCTTGGTAGGGCTTGTATTTGTAGCCTCATGCTGCTTTTTCCCCTCCCCCCCTTCATCAATGTTGTCCCTAGGCCAAACACCGCCTCCCACCGTCGGCTTGAGCCGAGATGATCTGGGGCTTATGTGGCTCCCGCATCATGGCTGCTGTTAGTCCAAGGACGAATCGCAATGTCTCGCCTGCGACTCTGGATCTCGTAGTGTGCATTTGTGGGAGTTAGATGGAAGCAGGGGGCCCAAGACCGGGGGTTGGACCCAAAGGAGGCTTTGAACAAGGGGAACAAATCATGTGTGGCTTTCGAGACCAAAAACCGGGGCCTCGGTATTCCAATGGCTAGATTGGAGTGACAACGGGATCCACTTTGTTCGGCGGATCACTCTAATTTTACCGGGAAAGCCAGAAGAGCCGCAGTCGATCATGGACAAGAGACAAAGCCTAGCCTCTCACCCCGGCCAAGACACGGGACGAAACCTCAGCGTCTAGGCAATTTCAACGTGCCTTTTTGAACCACCTACTTACCGGAGAAATATCGCGATGAATTGAACTACTTGGACTCAATTCCAGAGGGATTACAAAAAGAAATCCTGTCAACATCAGTCAGGGGCTTGACTTTCAAGGCGAGGGGCGTCCTCCATGCGCCCCCCTTCCTTTAATTGGGATTCGGATCGTTTCAAGAAGAACAAGGGGTAGCCCACAATCTAGCCAGCCTTGTTCTGGAAGTGGGCGCCTACGGAAACACTTCCATGTTTGTCAAAGACTCTCCACAAGTCAAGTCTGGGTATCAGAATCGAAACATTATCGGGATGAACTCTTCTTGTCGATCAATCGTCACTTTTATGGTGACGTTCTCGGTCAATCCGTGGAGCATCTGGACGGTTCATCGTAGCTCGGGAAAACTTCACAAGTAAAACAATATGTGTTGTGACTGCGCATCCTACAACTCACGTGGATTGATGCAAACTTAATGCAGCACTGGCTATCCAAGGACATTCCACCGAGCGGCATTGTTTTGATCCCGACTGATGACGATTACGCTGACCGAGCTTCCGATTCTAATGCAAATTGTGCCATATTTATCATTCATACCGGACAAATTCCAGCCTCATCTCCGCTTGCTGCACCTAACAAATCTCTGCAAACTGATTTCTCACAAATACCGTGAATTGATGTTTCTTCTGCCTTCCCCCCTGGCGCATCGCTTTGCGTGTCTACTTCTTAGGTAAAGTGTAAATCCCGTGGCTGACCATTATGTCATGCCATTTCTCGGCTTGTTGATGCCGTGATGTCTGACATACGTGTCGTCAAAAGAAACACACCAAGGCTATTATTTCCTGATACTTTATGGTGGCAGATATTCAGAATCATGTCAGCACCTCGTCTCGGCCACTGGAGTCTACATGCACTACCACCAACGTGACCGCATCAAAGACGATCAGACCTTACCTCGTGCCCACAGGGCTGCCACTTCTGGACTTGGAAAGGCCATCGCAAAGCACCCCTTTGTTTTTTGTTTTAATCTTTTTTTGCGGTAGGAGTACAAATTATTTTTCCAATCCACGCTACATCCACATAATCACTATTGCATGGCTAAGCCACTGACCAGCGGGACTTGGCATGGTTTCGGGGCCAGTCCGTCGCTGACTAGCTGGGAAAGATAGGACAAATAGGCGCGGTTCTTATCTTGACTTGCAGATCGTGAACTCGTTTCGCTGTCATGGAATGTGCAGATGCGGGTCGCGGTCAAGCCGAGTCAGACCGAACCAGCAGGCGTCAGAACATCGACACATTATAAAGAGCAAGGATGCAAGTCAAATTTCGAGAACTTGTGCTCGACAAAGGTGGGAGAAATTGGGGCCTGAATGTTATACTTGTTAATACTCCCTGCCATGAAAGCCCATCAATAACAAATGTGGAGGATGCGAGCGCACGCTCCTAATCATGACTTTTCCGGTCCCCGTTTCCATCTGCCACCTGATATTGCCCTTGAATAATACCCGAAGAGTGTTCTGGCACGATAATTCCGTCTATGAACCCCAAGCCAGAGACTGAGTGTCACAAAAATAGTGAAAAGCAATATTTGCGACCACCAAGCACTTATTAATTGATTCCTTGAACATGAAATCCTCCGGACGATCTCCAAACGACTCAGATAGGTGAGACCTCGCGACTCAGAACCGATTCACTTGCACTCTTGGCAGGTATCCTCGCCTGTATCGCATCACTCCGCTTCTTCCTTCGAGCAGACAATAGGTCACGACTAGGTAGGTCGGTGGCCTTGCCAGGGCCTCGAACAGAAATGTCGATGGGAACGTCCTCAGAATCTGCGACGAGGGTGTCGTTGACTATGTCTTCGTGGAATGTAGAGCTTGCAACAGCGATGGCATTGGAAGGGTTTTGAGGCTTGTTGGCTGCCCCATTCACGGGAACGTCATTGCGAGCAACACCATTAGGAAGATCTCTATCGACAGGTGAAATGCCGCTGGTGTTTGCGAACTTGATCGTCTCCGCGCTAGACTCGCTGTCAGCCTGACTGCTGGCCTGATCACCGCCAGTGTCATTGGAGCTGGACACTTTGTCAGACTCTCCATGAACCTTGCAATTGGCCTGGCTGGTATCTTCAATCCTATAGCCGTCGGATGGATCCGCATAAGCAATTATCTGGTCGAAGCCATTGGGCGTCCATGCCGGTGGCACCTCACTGGTATCACGACAAAGACCGGTGTCGGCAGATTTCAGAGGAGGCTGGCAGTCGAGTGTGGGTGATGTTTGTTCAGACTCTGCCCGAAGACCATTCACACAGTCGTTGGGCCGTGAATGAGAAACGACATCAACAGCAGTCGGAGATGTTGGCACTGGCTGCGTCTTTCCCTCGCCGCCCTGGACGGGCATGAATTGTGCTTCATCATGCTCTTTCTCCTCGCTCCACCATTGCGAAGAAATGTCCTCACACAAAGCCTGTGGGCGGTCGATATTGCGAGATGTAGCCTTCGGATCTTGGTCTCCTTCCGCATCAGCATGCAGAGGGGTCTTCAGCTGCGCCAGATCCTCCTTCATTTGTTCCAGCTCCCTTGTTATCGAATCCCGTCCCTTTTTCGCCTCTGTCGCCTCTTTGTTCGCAACATCCAGCATGCGCTTCAGATGCATCACGGCTTCATTTGCCATCTCGAGCTGCAGCTTGCACATCCCCATTTCAGAGTTGACTATGTTGCCTCTGTCATTCAACAGTCTGGCCCTGCCAATTGGCTGGCTGCGACGATTGTCTGACAGGCCCTCGAGCTGTGCCAAGCGTGCATCCATTTTGAAGTGTGGCAAAGGGTCCTTGACTATGTCTGTGGTGCGCGAACCCGACCTCCAGAGGCTTTCGTATAGCCCGTCTGAATGCGCCCATTCTTCATTCAGCTCCTCCCTCAATATGCGCTTCAGCTGTGATTCGGCGGGCAATCTGTCCATCACTCGATCTTCTGGACGTTTTTCCAAATCCGGATCTGCCGCAGAGTCTGATATAGCCAGACGATGTTCAGCATCCAAGACCTCATCCAGCTGATACGAGAATTCTGGAAACCAATTGAAAATTTCGGTAGCATCAACATCAAGAGTCGGTGGCTCTGCATTGTCACTCGTCTGGCCATGTTGCGAGATTGCACCGGCCCACGACTTCGCCATACGCTCTCGGACTTCCACTGCACGCTTACGTGATGCAGTGAGGTCTGGCTCCTCAAGACTCAATCGCTCGCATTCATAAGCGGAAGTGCCTGCCTTGGGCACACGTAGAGCTCGCGCCGTGCGTGCGGCTGCATTCTTCTCATTCAAATGAACTTTGCGAGAGGCCTTCGTTGAATTTCTGCCGGGCTCCACCAAACCTCCAGTCTCCCTGCCGTAATCCACCTTTGCTTGGGCTTGTCCATGGGTGACAGAGTCATTCTCTTCAGTGGGTGCAGTCTTGCCAGTCAAGTCGGAGCCGGCGATTGAATCGTCCGAGAGAAGCTTGAGTGACGAAGGTCCCGCCGCCGGAACAGACATTGCTGAGTACAGAGATCCGATTTCCGAGAGTTTGCGTGGCCCCTTTCCATGCTGCTCTGGGGCTAGGCGCTCATCCATCTGTGAATCATTTGGCAGTCTTGATAATGTGAATGGCCTGGGCTTCGAAGCCCGGCTGGCCAACAATTGAGCCACAATTTCATCTGGCAATGGAGGGTCCACAGGACGGGGATATGGTCGAGGGCTGGACGCGTGGATAAGATGGTGTGTTTGAAGGGGAGGCCTCGGATCCTTAGCAGAGGGCACCCATGGCTTCACTTCTCCGTCATCCACTTGGACAGAGCATGGATTCATCCAGGTCGAAATACCCACCGGGCCTGCTTTCCCTACTTGTGTCTGTGCAGCGAGACCAGATGTGATGCCTCTGTGGGACATGATTGAGATTTTCGGGTGAAGGATGGGAGGCCAACGGGATTCCGAGACAGGCCCCGAAAGCAAGAACACCAAAGCCCGATCTAGATCCTGGCGCAAGGCTTTGGAGATCATTATCTTGTTTGCCCTGACCCAGGTGGTCCAATCCAAGTTTTCAATGTCTGCAGTCTGCTCTGGTTGAGGGTCGCCGTCACCCCAGAGCTGTAGAGTGACCTTCTCGACAAAGCCGCGATGAAACAGTTTCCAGAAGGCCGACTCGCATTTTCGCCCAGTGTCGGGTTTTGTTAACAAAGTGACTAGCTCTCGTAGGTCAATGAGCCAGTGCCTCATGTACTGCCCTCCACTAGCCGAGATGACACGTTGAGGGTCTTCGTGCGCGTGGAGCAAGAATTCTTCGAGGCTGCCGATATGGTACAAGTCATGACTGGATGCCCTGAGCTGGGCGAGGTCGTCTTTAGGGGCTTCCATCACACCATAGTCAGGGAGTCGATTGATCTCGAATTGAGGCTTGCTTGTTGAGCTGGCAGGAGCCAAGTCTCCCGCGATGCTCACGTTGCTCTTTATAGCTCGCAACACGCTCTTGGAGCAGATCATTGCAACCATGTCCTCGCGGTTGGGAAAGGTAACGGACTCGTCAATGCACCAGCGATTTGTCTTGTTGTCGTAATTGACGTCAATGACCCTCGGTGGATCGTCTGCTGGACAGACTACCTCGTAGAGCTCGAGTTTGTTTCGGTCAGTTGGCAATTTGAGACTATCAGCTTTCGAACGAAGATTGGGTTTATGCTCTGGCTCAATAAAGTGAACAGTCTTCTTCCCACTCTTATCCTCGATTGATGTCGCAGAGTCGTGTCGAGGACCCTGGCGGCGGAGGTCTGGTGGAGAATCAAGCGCCTTCTTGGTCGGACGTGGAGAACCAGAATGGTACACCTTGTGCGTGGGCTCTGGCTGAGAGTCATCGTCCTCCTCCTTGATCAGCATCGGCGGAGCTCCAACAAGTCTGGCCTTCCAGCTCCACGGATCAAAGACAAGGCCGACGCTGTCGTTCAAAACCTGTTTGCTCATCTTGAGCAAGGCGGGAATGGCAGTGACTAAGGGTTGAGGGTGGACCTCGTCGCGTACGTGCTGCCTACGTGCGCATCGGGGACAACGCTGTCGAAAGCGGTTTGGAGTGATCATACTCAAGGTGGGTGGTAAAGAGGTTCCAGAGAATTGTTTTAAGTGCATGCAGGAACAAGCAAAGTTTGATTCCAAAAATTTGGGAACAATGGGAGGTGAGGTGATAAGATCTTTGCCCGTGTTGCTGGGAGAAGGCTGTTGTTGTCGATGAAGAGAGTCCTGGTATGTGGCGGCATCAACGAAGCTTGGACCTCATCAGGCAACACTAGACTCGAGGAAAGAGCGTTGGAGGAAGGATCATGAAAAGGGAACCATTCGAGCTATGGAAGGCACATGTCTAGCGAAACCGAGAAGGAAGCCCTGGGCGAGCCTTGCTGTGACCGATTATGAGCGCAGGCTCGAAAGCGCAGTGGGTCGCAACACGAACGCATCTGCTTGAGTTGGAGGATGGTTTCCTCAAATTCCGTCTTTCTTGAATGGGGCGATGCTCCCTATTTACAGCGATGCCAAGAAAGGCGGTATCTACTTCGATAGCCTGTTCTGATATATAATACCAGGTCCATCAATGATGGTTTCCTCAGAGGGACGCAATGAGTGTGGTGCGGTGTCCGTTCGCTCCTTGCATGTGGGTGTCGTGCAGCATAGGAAAAAAAGTAGCACGGCCGTTGCCAAATTACAATATCATATATGTCGACCAAAAACGTCAGCCCGTTACACATCCAACATACTCCTGATTTGCTGCGGCGGGCCAGCAACAGAGTTCGTAGTATTGATGCTAGCACTCCGTTCTGCTGTCAGCGGCCGAGGTGGTGCAATATTTCCACCAGATTCATTCCGTATCCGACCTCTTTGTTGAGAGTCCGTGACGCCCGTGTAGGGAGGTGGCGGCGGGCCGCTCTCGGACAAGTAGCTTGTCCTCTCCGTCAACCTCTCAGGCGTCATTCCCGTATTCTCGGCCCCAGGGAATAGTAGGCCCGCAACTTGCTGCATGGTGCGATCGGAGCGGATACGGTCTGACCTGCCGGTGACGGGGCTGGCGGCTGGCCGAGCACCAGTAGTGGATGTTGGGCTGGTCATCTCGCCCATCTCTATGTTGCTCGCGGGCCCCGCCTCTCTCACACGATTCTCAATCATGCCCTCAAGATTCGTTGCGGTGGCACGACCTCCACCGACTTCGCGCACATTTCGCGCAATCCGCTCTCGCATCGTCTCATTCTGATTACGTCTCCACCAAGCTGGCTTCTGAGTAATACCAAGCTCCCGATCATGTTCAGCTCCGCGCACGCGGCGTTGGCGTATCAATTCTTTATCCTCGTTGGGGTTTACGAAACCGGCCACGATCTGGACCAGCAGGATTAGGAGAGAAGGGGCATATCCCCCGACAAAGAGGGAGACGTAGTCGCCGTGCATGGCGAAGACCCCGTACTCGAAAACCCATGCAGACAGAGCCTGGAAGGCAACCACGAAAAGGGCGATCGGAATGATCAGTTGGAAACGATAGGGAGTGAACTTGATGAAACCAACGGCACGATTGATGAGGCCTCTGTTCCGTTCCCGGTAGTGCTTGATCGAGTGGCGGAGGTGGTATGCGATGATGAGCCAGCAGATAAACAGCATAAAGGCACCAGCCTTGAAGCGACCATCCGTCGCGCTGGGCGCAGCTCTGGCGGCAGTCTGCTCCGGTGTGCGTTGTAACTCGATATTGCCCCAGTTCCGTGGTACGACCATGAAGAAATCGAGCCACCAAAAGAGATAGAAGACCAAGGGCACGAAAAACTCAAACTTGGCTCTTTTGTCGTCCATGGCGAGTGCAAATGGGTCCGGATCAACGTATTGCCTCTCCATCCAGCTTCCCCAGTGTCTGACAGCTTCCCAGACGCAAGCCATTGTGCATAGATTCAGCAGCATCCAGAAGAAGGCGGTAATGACGATGGGGATTTGTGGTAGATAGTAGCGGTCGACATCGATGTTGATAATCAAGCTGATGAAGGCAGTGGCGCACATCATAATCATCCAATACCACTGCCATCTTCTCCCGATAGGTCGGAATCGTTTCTCCGTAGGCAGGTACATGCGGCCATGTCTGGCGAGGTTCAAGAGAGTGAACAAAAGGCCCAAGCCGTAGACGACACAAAGGGCGACGCTGATGTATCCGCGAGTGCTGATATTGTTGATGGGTGAGTAACATGATGTCTGGTTGGTGAAACTGCCATTGGCAAAGACGTAAACTGGCGTGTATGGCTGGAAAAAGAGCATACACCATCCGTTGGAGCCATTCGATAGTGTGTTGTTGGTGTAGAGGGTGTAGTTCCAGTGCTTGAGGGTGGTCAGGTTGAAATGTGAGCCGTCAATGAGCGTGTCGGTGGCGTTGTCGCCCTGAGGCCAGGGCAACACATAAGACATCTTGAATATGCTCTCGACGGATAGTATTTGCGAGGTTGTATCAAGTGAGCTTGGTTGCAGTTGGAGCGGTCAAGCGGGTGAAAATCGCAAGAGTGCTGCAAAGGCGATACAAAACACCGTATTTCAGTCAAGAAATCGGGATCGCAAAGCAAGGCAGTGTAAGGATGGCGACGATGACAACGAGGATGGAAGAGGCAAGTCGTCAAGAAAGAATGCGGGATTCTCAAAGTGCCGAGCAGGTCGCTCCAGGTTGGCTGTTGTTGGTCCGGGGAAGCCGCTCTCTCATGTCAGCCGGCCCGCGAAAAACCACTCAACAGCGACAAGTGGGGAACCGGAGGAAACCTTCGCTTGGCTCCGAAAAATGTAATGTTGATGTTTACCATGCAAGGCTCGGCAGCCATTGCCCATGACATGATATACTACACGGTTTATTGCTTCCTTGCTCGATTTTTTATATTTAATTAATAACAGGCATTTCAATACAGACTCATCCCATCTTGAACAGACCAATACTTCCATAGCACGGAATTCATCTGAATGTTATTGAGCAAAGTCGATAATGACTTCATTCCTTCAGCACTGACCACCTTGCAGGACAAGCAGGGATCAGGGCCTTGCAACACGTCAGCCTCATGGCCTAAGCTCCATTAGGCAAGCCACACTATGAGCTTCAGCCACACACACCTCCAGAAGACAACCTCGCCCGAAGCCTCAGCCTTGTCAAGGGATCAAACCTCACGGCCCCAATCGGCTCGCCGCCCACTCTCCCCTGCCTATACCTACTTCCCGAGCTGCACCCGACCAACAGGACATTTGGAGCACGGTCTTCCTTACTTACAACCCGCCAGAATGAGCAACGGCACTGAACCTCCCTCCCGCGATGAGGAAGAGCCCTCCTACATCGATTACGAGACTTTTATTGCTCCAGACTTCTCTCCCGCCGCCTTTGCCAACACCCTCGTCCTTTCCACCAACAATACCAATGACACACCCCTCGACCTCTCTACGCCTCTTTCTCGAGTGCTCTTCGACATCCAGGAGATTGACTCGCATATCGACCTGTTGACCACCCGTTCCGCCCTCCCACTTCTCACACACACCAAGGAGCAGACCGAGGCTTCCGGGCGCATCATATCCGAGGTTGATGGGCAAATCAAGAGTTTGAATGACAGTTACCGCCAGCTCGAGAAGGAGGTCATCCAGAAGCACGCAGAGGCCGACGAGGTGAAACAGGTCGCGAGCCGGCTTTGGGAGACTCTCCGGCTTGGGCGCGCCGTGGGGCGGTGTCTGCAGCTGGGGCGGCAGCTCGAGGTACAGCATGCTGAGCTTGCGCCGGGAACGAAAAAGGAGGACCATCGCACGCTTGTGCGATGTGCGCACACCATCCTCTCTCTGCGCGAGATCCTTGAGCACAAAGGCCATGGCGAAGAAGGACAGGGCTTGGACCGGGTCGATGCCATTCGCGCCTTGCAGGATGTGGTGACTGGACCGATCGAGAGGTCAGTGAAAGAGACGGCGGAGAGGATAATACGAGAGTTCTCCATGGGGAGCGCAGCAGGGTCGTCCACGTTTGCGCAGAGCGAAGAGGCCAAGGCACGGACAATTTCGGCGCTGATAACGCTGTACCTCCTCAGCCCGACAGCGCTGGCCAAGGGGGAGAAGTGGGCGCCAACGTGGATGCTCTCTGCGCTCGAGACATACCTCAAGACAGCGCTTCAGAGTAGCATTGCCTCGCTACATCGAAGCTTGGCAGCCTTGCCGACGCTGGACCGCACGCTGGCCGAAGTCTGTGCGAGATGTCAAAACATTGTCGCATTGGAGATCGTGCTCGAGTCAACCAAGACAGTCGCACATCCTTTGTTACCGGGCCTGGCGAGCGAGAAGGGTCATGCGAATTACTTGCAGCCACTTTTGGGGTATCTCGAGACGGGGTCGCTGCCGAGTTATTTCTGGCGGACCATGGCGGGCAATTTGTCGACGCGGGTGGCGGAGATTTTGAACAGAGGCGGCGTGTCTGCGCGGACGTTGCGGACGAATAGGGACACTGTTGCGTCGGCCATCCGGGAGTGTGTGATCAAAGGTTGCCAACCGCCGAGCTCGCTGGCCAAGACGAAGGGCGAGAGGACGGGCAACTGGGATCGCGAAGTAGGTGTCATGTTGAGTAGTGTTGTTGGAGGCCTGGGCCGGTGATGATGCGCATTTGATGCCACGAGATACCACGTAGAGAATCCAAGGCGTCAGGCTGGAATGGCCAGTCGTCTCGCTCGTAACTGTGCAACTGTGTCTTCGTTCTGTTTCCGCACTGAATTTGCTTCAACTAATCTTGAAGCTATTCTTTTACGCCATACACTCTATTTCTACACAACTGCTGTCTAACAAACCAGACAGTGAGCATTGCCTCCCTCCAGCAATCTTGTTGCTGCTTGCTGGTTCGACCAACACGACACGTCTTGACGATCAAGTACACTTCTGTTCTGCAACATCTTGGACCCATCTTAATGATACAAGCCCACACCCTGCAACATTAAAACAACGTCGTCAACTGGACGGTGCTACTCCCGGAGCGGATCGACGGGTCATGTTCTCCCCTGACAACAACCTCCTGCTCGGACTTCGGCATCCCAGCCATCAGCAGTGCTCTCTATCCATGGCTCTCATCATTCCTAAATCTCCATCAAGAGGGCAGTCACCCGTCTCGATTTCATGTGACCTGAACTAGGACTGGTGCCTTCGTTGAGGAGTAACCCGATGTCAAGCTTGGACAAGTTCACTCTGGGCGGATACGCTACCCCCCTTCTCACCTATCAAGTTGTCCGTCCATGCCCAATCTCGGGGCTCTTAAGATTTCTCGGCAAGATATATGTTGCATGTAATGGACAGTATGGGAGCCTTTGAAGCTACAGTATCAATTGTAAAGTGCGGGACTTCACGGCTCTTTTGGACGCTCGCAATTCTGCAATGAAAGTGATATGTCAAAGCATGTTTCCAATATGATTTTAGTCCAATTTGAGGGTATCTTGAGCTCCTAGAATAATGAAAAGAAAAAAGGATCGTGTATAGTAATACAAATGTAGACATGGGTATTTTAGCGCGTTGCCACATCAGCGCGAACATGACTTCCCCGAAACCAGCAGCGCAAGCCATTATGATTTATTCAATCAATGTACCGCCCAAAAAGTCGAAGGCCAAGGTCATGATCTTGAACCATTTGCCCCTTCACCTCAACCCCCCTTAGAAAGCCGCCTTGCTCTGCCTCCCTTCCCTGAGCATGATGGCGTATTCACTCCGCTTGCGAATCAAGAAAGCCAAACCAAGCATCAAATCCGTCGTGTATTTCCCCGCAGGCAGATGCATAAGCGGATTCAACAGTCTCGAGGCCAACCTTTCGGCCGTCATGTCGTTAATATCCGCCGCGTCTGCGATATCGCCCCACAGGTTCAAGAGCAACTTGAACAAGCTCCTTGCCGGGCCTCGAACGCCAAGCAGCGCCTCGTCCCAAAAGTCGATGCAAGAGTCTAGTCTCATACCCATTGACCCTGGCACGGACGCTTGCCTCGACAAGACAATCCATCGCTTAGCGACGGTCTCGGTGATCAAGGGCTTCGGCAACTGTTGCAGAAAGAGGACAATCATCTCGGCAGCATCGTACACGTCGTACTGCTCCCACTCGATGTTGCCCTCGCCATAGTGCGGTGCGGTACTGAAACACTGCTTCAGTTCGGCCACACGCACCAGATGGTCCGTGTCAAAGTCCATGGAGTAATTCTCGCCAAAAATATTTGGAGCTTTGATGCCATCATTCTCCTTGATGAATGACACGCATGTCAAAATGACCCGCGGGAATTCACGGCGCGACTGGCCTTTTGAGCCATTGTGATGTGTGCGTACCGTAGAGCAGGCCATCTGCATCGATTTCTTCAAAGAGACACCGAAAATGTCATCTGGCTCGGTGTCCTCGGCCACAGCCTCTTCCTTGATTCTACTGGGCTTCCACGAGGCCATTTTCGAAAAGACAGAAGACATGCGGGAGCCGGTGCTCCGAATACTCGCAGCCGTGCCGGTAGAGGACCGAGGTGGCCTGCTACTCGTAGTCATGAAGGTGTATTTGGTGTCAACGGAAGCCTTGCGGTCGTGTGCTGGGCGGTCGTGCGCCGGGAGGTCTGTGGTGGAGCTCGCCAATGGCTCGTCAATTCGAGCGGCAGGGATGGCGAGAGCGGCGCCGGGCCCGGATAAGACTTTTAACGCAGAGAGGCCCTTGCTATGGCTGGTAGCACGCTTCACAGTGGGTGGTAGTGCCGCCGCCGAAGCCGCCGTCGCCGTCGCCGTATCAGGCCGCGTGGGTCGACCGGGCACGCTGAACGAATGTTTGCGTCCAAACAATCTACTGCGAGTCCTGCCGATCCTGTCGTCCTTGGAAGGCGTCTGCGCAGCGCTCTGAGCGACCGCAAAGTCACCCGTAAGGATGGGAAGTTTGGTGGTGCCGTGATCGACCTCCTCATGGTCTGCCTCTGTAAACGCTGGACGGATCCCCATCAGACTGCCCAAGGTAGATCTGGCATCATTGTCGGACTCTGCGTGACTTATTGAGCTCCTCCGCCGTGGGGCCAGGTCCTCCTCCACGTCCTGGCTCATGGCGCCGTAGTCGCTCACACTGCGCACTGATGGAGCCGGCCTGACAGCGCCGAGCATGTTGCTATTTTTGGCTAGAGAAAAGCGTCGTGCGTGTGCTTTTGGCGGTGGTGTCGGGGGTCTACTGAGATTGTCACGCCCGTCCAGAAACTCGTCCAGGAATTCGTCAATCTCGATGATGGGCATTGAGCTGACATTGGGTGGCGTAGGACCTCCTCCGTCTTGCTGCTGCTGCTGCTGCTGCTGCTCGGGTCTTTTGTCGACGGTTGGGGATTGTTGATAGGGTGAAGGAGGCCCGTCATTAATATCGATGGCGCTGTCTGGCTCGTCCCCCATAGAGGAGTTGGTATTACTGGAGGGAAAACGTGTCCTGCCGTCCACGGAATTTCCGGATTTGAGAGGTAGGATGGGCTCAATTACTTTTCCTCTCATGCTATAACGCACGTTCATGCGGTGGCCAAGGTTTGTGGCGTTTAGCTGCATGGCGTCTAGGTAGCTCTCCAGGTCCGACACGGCGTAGTTGGACTTGAAGTCGCCTTGTAGCCTACCACGCAAGGAGCCCATATCGGCCAAGAGGTGAGTCAACTCGGTTTTCATATCCTCGTTCGTTGTTTTCTGATCTCGGAGAACGTCCTGGTGGCGTGACGAGTCACTTTGGGATTTTGTCCTGCGCCCCAGATCGTTAGCAGACTGACCCTTCGGTTAATCCTGGAAAGGGGCAGAAGTTAGATGTTCGAGATATAAACGAGACATACAATCCCACCAAGTCCGTTACCAGTGCCAAGATAGATTTGTACCCCTCCAATGTCAACCTCAGCTTGACCATGTCAGCTCGGATGGCAAGCCATCGAAACCTCTTGTCCCGCTTTGACAGATCGATCCCATTGCATACGTGCATGTAACCATCGATTTGGTTCACGATACTCGAGCAATGGTCCAGCACAGGTGGCGTCCGCTGCGCCAGGTCCGGTGGAAAGGAGGCTGCATCGTCCCTGAGAATATCGATAACACCTCCGAGGGAATGTACTTCGGCTAAGACGGCATCCAATTCGGTGCGAGCCTCGCGCACTTCTCGGATAAACAGCCGTAATGCTGGCGAAGTCTTTGCAATTGCTTCTGTGACTGCTGAACAGCCAGCGCTTATGGGGCTATTTTGATCATGAAAATTGTCAGTCTTCAGAAGCTTGTTTTGGGCCAATTTCCGGGCGTTCGCGGCATCCCATGCAGATGTTCGGCAGCGGTGGGCCTTTGTGGCGTAGGGTGACACCACCGCTCTGGCTTGTGGGCAGATAAGTTCTCACCTTGGATCCATGTTCGCAAGAGAGACGACTCAAGTCGTGGCCAGCGCTCACGTGTCCCAATCAAAGTATTGTGTATGATTAGTATTGTTCTGGAAAATTAGGGGAGAATATACTAGATGGTGTGAACAAGAGAACAAAAAAGCAGGTCAAGATCAGCCACTTATCATGTGGGAATGCGCCGTGTTTTTGACGGGCTCTAGTCAGCTGGGCGGGACACAGAGCGACAGGCAGCGCAGTGTCACAATCTAGATCCTAGACCCCACTCAACGTGCAACCAGTGGCACACACTTTCGAAAGCAGGCACGCAATATTCGCCTTTGGGGGGACCCCCATGTTGAAGATCTATCTAATAACTGGCCCGCGGCAGTCCACACTGTTGTGCATGCATACCTACCTAGGTACTATACGCAAAAAGCGGCACCTGCAGCTGCTTAGCTTACCTTGTCTGGGTCAAGATCCTATAACCATTGCAACTTTCCCAAGTGACGTCGGATGCACCCAGGAGCAAGGGTCCTTGAGACCAACTGAGTCGAGCATTATTCGCAGGGGCCTCGTGGTAAAGAGGGGCGAAAAAATACATAATACCCACGCACAAGGCCAACCCCCGGGATTAGGAAGCAGATCGGCACTTTGTCTCCGCTGTCCACGTTTGGCTTTGCGGCATGTCAGCGATCAGCACATACAAAGAGATGAAAGGCTGGGGAGCTTTGGTCTTCGCTTGGTTTCTTGCTGTTGATCATGGTGTTTGAACTCTTGGGGCATTGACACCATCAGTGGGCTACGCCATGAACAAGAACTACTACTCTAGGAAAAGAGCAGCAGGGGTGGACCATCATCAAGTTTCTCTCTGGCGTGGCTCGGCCGTTGGGGGGGGGGGGTGTACCGTAGTATCCTCACCACCATCGCGTAGGTGAGGGGCGTCCCCTACCTTAAGTGCCCCCTCATGCATGACAGGACAGCCGAGGAGCAATCGTGGCATGTGTATAGACCGATAGGCCAAATATATAGAGGCTAAGAAGCTACCTTGATGTAGCGTGAGTAAGTACCAAGTTTCAAGGCCCACCTCGACACGCATGCGCCGTCGAATTTATTTTGCGGGTCTGGATTTCATTCGGGCCCCGATATGAGGGACAACTTTCAAGATCGATTGCCCCAATCCGGCGGGTGGTATTGAAGGGTAACTTTGGCCCCAACGCCGACTTCCGTTACTCTCTAGGATGGCCATTATGTACACCAAGACTATATAGACTATTGAAGAAGAAGCAACGCAGTCAGCATTCCAACTGCCATATTGGGTTTGCGGCTGGCAAGCTGTGCTCGTGGTGGCTGCGAGCTTATGTCTAAATACCTGTCTGCCTCTACCGATTAGTGTGCCTACTCTGTAAGCCGTGCAAGGGAATTTCACCAATACATCAACCAGAGGGACATCCTAGCAGATTAGCTCGACTACAACGTGGCATGTGGCGTGCCGTCTAATGGGGAATTTTATCGGGTGGTGCCGAGCAAGTTTCGCTAGAGTTTCTACACCATCTTTCCGCTGCCTATTTTCGGCGTTTTTCCAACTCTAGGCGTCAGCAATTATCTACTGTGTGACACGTTTATTGTACAGTACTGATTTGAGGCTTCTATAAAGCTGTCCGGACCTATTTAGTATGTTGTCGGGACGTCCGGAAGACCCACCCGGACTGCTTCAAATTGATTTCTGACCAGGGTTGAAGTAAAATGGGCTGAGCATGAACAGTTCAGGAAAGCCTATATACATACTATCGCCATGACGGTTATTCGCAGAGCCTCGAGACGACGTTCTTTTATCAATCAGCTCCGAAAGCTTCCTTTATCAAGTCGAGTGCCACGCGCGTCATCCCATCTCCCCTTCCAACTAGCGGTCACGGGTCCCTTGCAAGATTTCGTTAGCTACTCGTGCAGTGAATTCATTTCACCATGATGGCAAGTTTTGCCTTTTGGGTTTCTGACGAGAACGTATCGCTTGTACTGCGAAGCACAATGATTTTGTGTAAAGATCCGAATGCTGCTTCAGTTGTGTACTATGCCGACGGGCCTCGTTTCCGGACCTCCGATGAAAGTAGTCTCACAGCGTCGATGACGAAGAGCGGTTTTGAACTGGACAAGATGCAGTCCCCACTAGTAGTAGACCTAGTAGACATACATAGCAGTGCGATTGGTCTTTGTCGTCTACCTGAATGGTGACAACACGGACGCAGACTTTCGCCGCTTTGTTCTTTTTTGTTCGGCCTGTCAACCCCGCATCTTGTTTGTTGCAACGTGATGCTCCCGGCTGGGCCGATAAAAAATGTTGCGCCCGATCACCTCAGCCTGGTCTTGATGTCCAAAACTTCAGCAGAGTATATATTGTCTTCTTAATAAGATCAGCAAAGTTCACATTTGATTGCACAAAATATTGGCAATTTTCTTGATCACTGCACAGGCTCCGAATACCGTTATTACAAATGTGATTGAAGTCTGGTTTCTGTGAACTCATTATTGAGACCTGATTTCTATCTGCAACAAACTTATTTACAGTGAGGCTTCTTGTCACCCGCATTCGACATACCATTTTTGGACGTTCTGTCAGCCCCACAAGACACAACGTTCGCCTGTCAACTGACGTCAACTTCACATGGAATGGTAGGTGATATATTCCCAGTCGGGAGCAGTATCCCGGCTCCAAGGAATGCTGGACGAGAACACCCCCCCAAGAGACAGAAGCTATACCCCAGATTTTACCTCCAGCGCGGGGTATGCCGGCGTTGCCCTCTGCATGTGGACGACATTCCGAGGCATTCACGTTCGATCATCCCTGTGAGGGGATGCGATGCTTGGTCCCAAAAAGCACGTGCAATTCTTTTTCTTTCTCCGCTTCAGGCCAGCTGCCAACTTGATGAATTATAGTTGTGCACACATATGCTAAGGTAGTGCTATCACTGCGTAGATCTTTGTAACGGAAAAATTGGCGATTTGACGAATCGAAATCTGTGATGTGTACAAAAACATCGGTCGGAGTCGATTGACTTTGGTGATGCACTTTGTATGAGACGGGGCCACCCGAGTGGAACCTTGAAGCAGATGCCGAAGCTGGAATTATAGAAGTTCACTGCTGGGTGTTATAGCTACTGATGTCAATGCTAGGGTATGTGGCCACCTTTTTCAAATTGTTTAGATTGCCATTATTTGAATATAATTCATCTTGTTCGTGCGTTTGTGGGCAGGGAGTAGATCGATTTGGGGTGGACAACACATTTCTTTGCCTTCATTTCGATCTGGCCGCTAATCCATGGCACGAACCCCGTTACCGCAGTCTTATAGCCTGCCCTCAGCTTAAGCAACACATATAGTTGACATGCAGAGCGGCACAAATAGGATTTTGGGCAGTATGTACATGTGAAAA
Organism: Gnomoniopsis sp. IMI 355080; assembly: GCA_027946555.1. Taxonomy (NCBI): domain Eukaryota; kingdom Fungi; phylum Ascomycota; class Sordariomycetes; order Diaporthales; family Gnomoniaceae; genus Gnomoniopsis; species Gnomoniopsis sp. IMI 355080. Next base: position 45,033 of record JAPEVC010000104.1, read on the forward strand.
TCACAGGCAGAGTATAGAGGTCACAATACGGTGTTCTCACACGAACAAGACGCATATTACCCCAGAAAACGTCTCGTTACAACGTCTTGGCACGCGTAGAGCTGAGCTTTCAAGGGACTCTGCACTACTCTGCAGATAGTCGAGGTTCTGATTGACTTGTGATTTTCTCGATTTGGGGTATGTTTTGGTCGAGTAAAACCGGCCAATGATTTATCGCATTGTTTGAATGCGTCCTGGGACAATATTTTATTGGCTTGAAAGGAGCAGTCCACTACTGTCGGATATCAAGGGGAAATGGCTTCGGGGCCTAATGCAAAGTGCGCAGAAACGAGGCAAAGATGTAGTCTGAGATGGGGAATTGGTGAAATGCTGAATTAGGCTGGTGAGACTAGTCAATAACGCAAGTCGTGGTAAGGTTACCATGAGATGTCTCGCCACAAGGCTGTCTAGGCTGGGTAAGATGATGAACGCCAGTACCTAATCATCTCTCCGACGTAACGAAGGTAGCCTCATCTTCTTTCAGGCTATCACACTTTCGGCTGGCCATCTGAGCTGTTAAGACGATCATTTTGTAGGGTTATACGCAGAACTATAAGATAGGCCCGAATTCATGACCTTTGCGTCTCCGCGCCTTTGCGTGGACCTTTCGGTTTGAGAATATTGTGACCAGAGGCCAGTACTGCGTCCAACGCACCCGTATGCATGTTTCAAATATTCAAACAGTCAATTGAAGTATCTAATGTCAGCTCTAGACGTGAAAGCTCGTCCCTCGCAGAGTATCATGGTCTATTGCCCGGCCCCGTAAGCGACCGGGCCCTGTAAGCGACCATCCCCACCGTGTCACCTCACGGTTCACACCCGCCAGTGATTTTGAGGGTAGCGGCTATGTAACGGGCCTCAAAGATCATCTCTTGCACCCATTGGGCCCTATTGTCTTGGATGTTGGAAACGGGCCTCTCTGACATTAGGCCGTGAACGTCCCGGCTTTTGGGCAACTGGAAACGAAACATTGACAGGATCAGCAGTAGATTTTGAATGCTTCCAAGTGTAAAATGAGTCGTCTTTTCCATCTTGTGTCTTCTAGCTTTCTGAAAAATCGCTTTCATCAAGCACCTGACTTTTCACCATCCCGTGGACGGGTTGGTCGATACCTAATCGCCGCTCGTTTATCAAAAGACACAAACAACATTCGCACACAAGCGACAGCTAAAACCCACCTCTTGAACCAAATCTCCTAAGTCTTTACCATGATCTCCGGTCTTCGACTCGCCTTGCTCCTCGTAGCTTGCTCATTATCGCCAGCGTTTGGCTTACCACACTCGGAACACCCACACGACGATCGTTCATTACATGTAGCAAGAGCGTCCGCGCCGTTCAAAATGCCTGGATGGGAGACGGCAGTTATCATTATCGGTCTTATTGTCGGACTTGTATTGTTTGGCGTTATAGGTGGGGCTTGCGAGACCCTCGTATGCTTATACTTTAAGCGTCCTGTTCGCGAGGACCCTGTGACAAATCGAGAGGGTCTAGACTTTGGCTGTCAGGGCCAGCCAAATGGAATGCCCGAGATTAGAGTCATAGTAGAAAAGGACACTGGTGATCAAGCATCTGCTTTTCGCGTGGCGAGTAGCCTAGGCCGCTCTGGCTCAAGCAGCTCGGGGGCCTCGAGCAACTCGAGCAATTCACACAGCTCCAGTGGCACAAGCAGGTACTCGTGGCAGGATGAGAAGGGCGTGACGACAGAGCTGTATCTCGACGGGACTCTGCCCGATGCAGGCCCACCACGTACGACGGCTCAGGGTGGCGCTGGGAGCAACATCCAATACCAAGGTTACCAAGTACAGAGCGCGATGCGAGGATACGAGGGAATCCATTACCAAGATCCTAGAGCTGGACTTGCGAGCAACCCGCCTTTTGTGCTGCATAATGAGGAAGACGATTCAGATTATGAAGATGACGTTGCCAGCTCTTCATCACAGTCCCAGAATAATTCAGGTTTCGCCGTCGCAGTGTCGACGGATGATGCTGTGTCACCGTTGACGCCGGGAGCGCAGAGTATGACTTGGTCGCATCATGCGATTTCGACGGATCAAGCTACGAATTACTTTGCTGATGTGGATTTAGAAAACGAGTATGTTCAAGATAGCGAGCACCACCGCCGTTTTAGAGACTCATATGCTAATGGAAACACATTCAGTCACGACTCTACCACAAGGGTAAACCATTCGCGATATGCATGAGAACTTTGGAACTTAACCCGGAAAGGTGGAAGGGATCCCTGAAAGTCACAGAGTCTTCAAAACGTTGCAACCCACGCAAACCATATATTTTTCCACCCTTATCTTACACAAGTCCCCAATCACCATTACCGCCCTGCGTATGTCCGGGGTGAGCGTGGGGAAATGGCGCGGTGTTCTATCGAACAGTTCGAAGGAGGCGATGTCTACACTTGCACCAGACTTCTATTATGTCGGGCAAGGACAACCATTATCCAGGTGTATATGTGAATGTGTGTGTGGCTGCTAAAAAAAAAAAGGAGTTATTGGTGTACGGACATTTTCATCAATCTCATTTCAGGTAGAGAGTCGAAGGACAACGGCCCATTCAGGGATATTCAGGACAAGAATTCAGTGTCATAGTGTCTACATATTTGTGCGTCTGGCCTTCAAGCTCGGATGTGATTTTCTGACCACGATGCCAGGAAGGGTATGAATCAACAGACAGGAGAAGCCATCCAGAATATGGAATAGAGTGTCCAGCAACTGTATCACTGTCAAACGGATTGTTTTGAATATTGACAGTCTGGAGCCTTGTGTCGAGGTCTACATCAAAATGCTGTCCATGGAAAAGTACTAAGTGAGCCTATTTACCTAACTAGGTATACAGGCTCACTTAGTAACATCCACTAAGGCTTGTACGCATCTTGAAACGCCGCTGGCACACCTTCTTGAGGCTCAATCCAGTGTAACGCTAATATATTCCCTGACATACTGACCACTCTGTAATCTTTCACTATCCGCATGCATGTGTTTTGGACCTAGGGTGGAGCTGCACATGAGCCCTTGCTGATGGAGAGGGCGAGTTGCCATGATCGGTATTATGGATAATAGGCTGCAGTCTGTACATACACGTCTTGCATCGATTGTGACTAGCCTGAACTCTCCGACGCTTTGCTTCTTCCGTACCTTTGAGTACGCCGTGTGCAATCGGAAATTATATGTAGACCTCCAAAGTGCGTACAGGATGAGAAGCCCTAATCAAATGCGGACAAGCGCGTCCCATGACCATATAATCCAGTACTTACCCCATGGTGCGGCAGCGCCACTGAGCGCGGGAAGTCGGCAGGCCGATTTAAGTATGGCCGGCTGACGGCCGATGGAGGGTAGGACGGCTTGATTTCCCCCCCGGATTTTCACCCACAGTTGCTGACTTCTAATCGTCTTTCCGATAAACATTACTGCCAAGACACGCTGCTTGTTATTGCCCGGTTCTCGATCCCCAGAGCACTGACGACGATTCGAGTCTCCACCAAAGCGAGGAGCCATCATTGGTGTCCACAATCATCAAGGCGCACCTACATACTGTCAATGCTCAGGTCCATTTTATCCTCCGTGCGTGGTCTCACTTCCAGCCTCCGATCTTGCAATAGCTCAACAGCCCCGATACGTCAACTCAAAAACAGCCTTGCGCAACGTGCTTGACGACTCCACATCAAATCCAATTATCGGTCACTGATAGATCATGGCACCTACTTGGGCAATTCCTGTCGGTGTTCTCGGTGGTCTTGTGGTCGCTGGGTTGATGTTCATCTGCTGGTGGTTCCCAAGGACGTGGGCTAAAGGCGAAGCGGCAGAGATGAAAGAATTTGAGGCAGCACATGGGGGAGTAGATGAACAAGGGAATACGATAACGAGACCAAAGATTACATTTGAAGAGGCGCTTGAGAGGGCAAGAGAGAACGTGAGAGCCAATAAAGGTGGAGCTCGTGTGGTCTATTAACATCGAGATGAGTCTACATTCAAGGGCGCCGTAACAAAAGGGAGATAGCTTTTGGGTTACATGATGTCGAGGTTTGGGAATAGAGATGTCAGTTTTGAACTTGGTTCTTTTTCATATATATGGAAAAGCAATGATGTGGTCACCGTCGTCCGAGTATCCGAATATCTCTCTCAAGATATTGTTTTCAACATCACACCGCCAGCCAACGCACCATTTCCATGTTTTGGGGTCGCCGGAACTTTTGTCAGAATTGCACCATGTTTCGCTCTACGACTCAAGTCGGTGGGATTGTTGCAACTTAACACGGTCATTGTAGAATGCATCCTTATCTGTGGTCTACAGGTACCCACCCAAGCTACGGCGATTATCTGACGATGATCCAAGTCGGACGAAAAAGAGCACAATGAAAGCCAGGAAGATAGATCTAGGCCTCACTCAAGCGTATGGTCAGCGTCGTCGCCTTCATGCACCAAGCAAAGGTGGTGGAACCTCGTCTTGGAGGTTGACGTGCTACTGATAATTTCGGTGCGATGTTCGATGTGGCCATAACACGCGTGGCACAAGAGTGAACTTTGTTAATTTAATAGGCATACGCAAATGATGTTGAGCAACCTTACGGCTTGAAAATGCATTGGGGACCTGGAACATCAATGTGCGCCCGTCGCCCGAGGCTGATACAGTGTCACCAGTGCACACTCGCTAAACGACTTGGAGGCATGAGAGCTACTAGAGACTCAAGAGTCACGAAATACATCAAGAAACACAGGATTACGCAACTGTATTGGTTGCAAAAGGGGCCATCTCGTCACCGTTGGAGTGGTACTATTTGAGGAAAAAACAAACAAACTTGCCTGTTCCTCATCAAAGTCTGAGGAATATTTTGCGAAATTCTCAAGAACCTACCATGAGATTTCATCAAGATAATATGAACAGGTATCCAGAGGAAGGCAATGCGTTTGCAAGTGGAACTGAAGCGTTCATAGAGCGCCTGGAGCACCCAGAAGAAACGCAATCCATGGAAAGTCAGTACGATAAGGCGAGGAAAAGGAGACTGATAATGAAGATTGACCTAGCCATTGTCCCAATGTCGCCTCTCTTGTATCTATTCTGCTTTATAGACCGGGCAAACATCGGTAACCCCCCCCCCCTTTCAGCCTTCATCAATGAATTTACCTCGATCGATGCTTACAACCACTTACATCATATCAAGGCAATGCTAGAATCGCGGGTCTCGAACACGATCTCGGCCTCCAGGGTTACGACTTCAACATTGCTCTGACATGCTTCACGGTCACCTATGCTCTATGCGAAATCCCTGCGGCCATATGCTGCAAATGGCTCGGCCCTGGATGGTTCATTCCCGGATGTACGGTGGCATTTGGTCTCGCCGCCATTGCCACAGGTCTCGTTCAGACCCGCGCCCAACTCCTCGCTGTTAGAAGTCTTCTGGGCATCTTCGAGAGTGGCCTATTCCCTGGCATCGCTTACTACATGTCTCGATGGTATTGCCGAGCAGAGCTGAGCTTCCGCTTGTCATTTTATGTGGCTACAGCAGCACTCGCCGGGGCCTTTGGAGGATTGCTTGCGTCTACAATTTTGAACCTTCCCGAGTTTGGAGGTCTCCATGGGTGGCGGATGATCTTTATCATCGAAGGCATCATCACCGTCGGCATTGGCGTGTTAGGTTTGATACTCTTGACCGACCGTCCAGAGACTGCACGTTGGCTCACGTCCGAGGAGCAAAGGTTGGCAGTCGATCGTATCGTTGCCGAACGTGTTGAGACCAAGGCGCTTCTCGACAAGATTGATGCGGTACGACTTGAGAGAGGGCTCACTAATCCAGTGGTGCTTGGCACAGCAGCGTTGTTTTTCATGAATACTTTCACTGTTCAAGGACTTGCATTCTTCTTGCCGACGATCGTGGCAAGCATCTACCCCGATGCTTCCGTTCAGCAACAACAACTGTACACAGTTGCACCATATCTTATTGGGGGTTTCTTTACACTTGCCTTGTGTGGGATATCTTGGTGGCTGGATCGACGACAGATCATCATTATTTTGGCTGCCATTCCGGTGCTTGTTGCGTACGCCATGTTTCTGTCGACACTGAATGCACACATTCGTTACGCTGCGGCGTTTCTTGTGGCCACGACTTGTTTCGTTTCAGGAGCTCTAGTGAACGCTCAAGTCAGTGCCAACGTGGACTCCGATACATCGAGATCCATCGCTATTGGGGTGAACGTCTTTGTGGCGTCATTCGGCGTATGTTGTTCCCTACTCCTGGCCTCGTCTTGTACTTATTACCTATCATCTTGCACCAGTCCATACTGTCAACATGGGCATTCTTGCCTTTCGATGCACCATTCTATCATATTGGCAACGGTCTCAATTTGGCAACATCGAGTGCGTGGATATTGATCGGAACAGGCCTCTTGTATTGGATGCGTCATGACAACAAGCAAAGAGAAACTGTCAACGTGGAACAGGCACTTGCTGGATTGCAACCGCGAGTAATCGAGGGGCTAGAGTGGAAACATCCAGCTTTCAGATGGAGACCATGATGCTGAAATTCTCGCTCAAGGCACTTTAAACAATGGGACCACTATCAAAGGAAGAGTTTTAGCATGGACCTGGGTGCTGAGTGCGGTACACACAAGACACGAACGACGATAATGAAGGAGCACGATAGACCAAAAGGTTGACACGATTAATAAAAGGCAGTATCTAATATCAATAATATTTGTACAAGAATGAATAGAAGTGGGCTTAGCCAAGCCGCCACACTTTATTATAAACTAATATTGACCGTCTTCGCCACACTTGGCACCCCATTGCTACTAATTGCAAAGAGATAGTAATTTCCCGGAATAAGGATGCCACTGTCAGCTGGCAGCGTGGCAGAATAGGAATTACCACTCGCGCTTGCATTTGTCAACGGAATCCGTCGCTGATCACTATTGACTGAGTGTGTCGTGGTCCCAATGCGGATCAAGACCAACTTTGCATTAGGCGCATCAACATTCACAGTAAGCTTGGCACCAACTTTGACGGTAGTAGGCGTATTCGACAGCACAGGTCGCTTGGCTGCGGAACCATCGGCGTTGAAAAGATACGGCGGTGAGAATATCTGGCCATCCTTGTGATCGACTGATTTGTCGCAATTGGCTGAGCTGCCTCCAGGCTGAGGAACATAGCACCTGATAGACTGTTAGTGATATGCATTCATGGGCCATTAAAAAGTAGCTTACAGTCCACCGCCACCGCTCCAGACAGTAGCGTCAGGAAGTAGCAGGCTCGTAGAGTGATAATTCCTAGGAACAGCCTCTTGCGCAAGAGTCGTCCATTTCTTGGTTACTGGGTTGAACATTTCTGGAAATAGCGCGCCGCCCGTGTCTGTAAAGACCACAGAACGACTTTGACCACCAGTGACCAAGACTTGCCCGTCCGGGAGGACGACCGCGTTTGCAAAGCCTCGCGGATAAATCATGGAAGGAACTTGCTCCACTGTGGAAGGCTTGTTTGGCTCCGTGATCGTAGTGATATGCGCCTTGTTTGTGGCATCTGAGTTGGTATAATCCTGAGAACCACCTGCACTCAAGATCTTTCCCGGCTCGTACATGACCCAGACACCGCACATGCTGTCTTGGGTATCTCTTGTTCCAGCAGGACCTACAGATCCACTGCCAGTCGTGCCGTACCAGTTCTGAGCCTTGCTTGGTCCAGCTTGGAATACGCTATGGAGAAAGGGTCAGTAGATGTGATAGACAAGAGAAGGCTTTCGTCTAATCATGACTTACGAGCCATTTTTCCAGCCAATTAGCCAACCGTGGTTATCAGTCCGCCAAACACCCTCAGCATCTGTTGTCAGCATCGGGGCTACCTTGGCGTCTGGAAGACTGGTCCAGGTGTTGGTCGATGGGTCGAACACTTCGCCATCTTTCGATCGTATGCCCCCAGAGTATGCTCCGCCAATTGTGAATACTCTTCCATCAGAAAGAGTTGTCGAAGTCTGATAGCCTCGGGCAGTCTTCAAAGGAGGACCTTTGACGAAGGTGTTGCTGGCTGGGTCGAAGAAGGTTGTGTCATCGGCATCTCCGCCTCCGCTAATGATTATGCGTCCATCTTGCAGACTGCTGATACCAGGACAAAACATGTCGTGTTGTGTATTGGCAACGGTTCTCTGCGATACAGCACCCCTGGAGTAAATCCACCATGGTTAGTATACAATTTCGAACATGGGAGCGTTTTACGTACGTTTGGAAATTGTAATCGGCAAATTGAGTCTGCCCTCCCTCACCCCCAAACGCGTCGACTCCCCAGCTTGACCATAGTAGCATTCTCGAAGCCTGTGGAAAAGCTGGCACTACGTATGCGGCGACAGGTACCACAGGTAACCGGATTAGATCGGACCAGGAACCCTTGGTTGCAGGATTGACTACAATATCCTGACGAATGACATCGTATTGCTTGTCTGTAGACCAGATCAAAGTGTTGGTCGTTGCGTCAGCCTTGATGTGGCAGACTGAGCCAGCCTTGTCGTACACTGCTCTGGCACAACCATTTCCGGCCGTTGAGCAAAGTTTTGCACAAGCTGCCGTGCTCGCAATATTATTGACCATCTGTACGGACGCACCGCGTACGTCTGTATTCGGACATGTCTTGTATGTCTTTCCTCCGTATACTGCGGACGTTTCCGTGTACGGGCACCTGGCAATGTTGGTCTGCTCAGGAAGAGTGTTGTTGAGATAAATGGTGGTATATTGGCCTGCATTTTGAACCCATGTCAAAGCGTTGACGGCATTATTTTTGATGTGACAATTTTTGCCAGTGGTGTCATACACGGCTTTCTGACATGTCGGGTTCTTATCACAGGTCTGGGCACATGCAGTTGCGGATGCAATGTTGCCGATGATTTGAGCCGACGGCCCTTGAAAGTCACTCGAAGGACATATGGCGTATTTGGCTCCACCAGTTCCTGTGTATGAACTACCAGCGGTAGGACATTGTGCAATGTTCTGAGCAGTCGTGAGCTGGAACCAGCAGATTATGGCAAACACTGCCTTGAACGAATGTTGTGAACCCATATTAGCGAAAAGAGTGAATGGCCCATGTCTTTACACGGAATAAGGATCGACGTCGGGTCCATCATGATATTTATTTCTACTGCGCGGATAGCGATGAATCTAGAAGCCCTCGTTCTTGATAGAGAAACATGACTACGCCTATCATCTAGGGTGCAAAATAGTTTGCCAAGGCCAGATAGCTCCTGGGCAGGGCGCCAAGCACCTAGTTGTGCTCTCCACGAGGAACGTCCGGCATCAACCGAACGGTCCGCCCGGACGCATAGCGTTGATAAGTTTGTGCTTTTGTCTTCATCAGCTCTCGTATGCGGATGAGGCCCCTGCGTGTGCTCATTGGCGCGTCTCCTTTGGATTCACGGCGTGCCGATAAGGTTGTGGAGCTAGTCCATCTATTCTTAGGGGTTGGGACGAACTAGCCGCCCCAGCGACCAAGAAGACGTCAGTGGGTCGGAAGATCCTGAGGCTTGTTTCCCAGCTGCCAAGTTATTAGTCCGTGGAGCACAATTGTGGTCTCTAACGAAATGAAGCCAATGCACGACGTTGGACAGACCGTTGGAAACTGATTCATAGCATAGGAAAATGTTGACTTCGATCGGGCACAAAACACGATACTGAGCACTTTCTGTTCACACTGACTTTCCTTACAATATCATACATGCAGATCAAAGTGATGTTTATTGGTAATGAGCACAGCAGTGTAAGTGAATATTGGAGAAAACATTTGTCGTGGAAATCTGCCATTCGTTGTGGTGTTCCGGAGAACATCCGAGTCAGCCCAAATCCCATTACTTCAGGAGGCAGTCCAACCCTTCCTTGGCACAAAATGTGCACTAATGACTACTATTAACTAGGCTGTTTGTCATGTAAGCCATCCTTAAATATCATGAAAGCTTTGACTGCCCTTTTTATGAGACCAAGCGTGCTACTTAGGTAGGTATCATCACCATCATCTGCCGAGTCATTCTATAGATTTCAAGCGAATAAGCTACTGCAAACTCTGAAGCTCCAACAATTTCGGATGGTAGGGTTCAGACGAGTGTAACGCCCTTTCTGCATGTAACAAAGCCTGGAGTGATGATATTTCCGGAGACGGGTCATTGAAACTAACTCCTCAAGTATCAAAGATGCTTTTGCTTGTTTTCTATGGGCTTGTACTGGACATTGAAAAGACCAAATAGCTGTTTTATACAGAACCAAAATGGACTTACAGCGCCTAAAAATCAAACCAAACCTGAGAAGTAGCGCTTATTAAAATAAAATGGTTACTCACCGTGGTGGTGGCTATAGCAAGTCGCTCCTAATACTTTTGCGCTGGATATGAACACGAGGTTGGTCTCAGTGACTGCCTGCGGGCCTTCCCTTCGGCTTTGTTTTCGTTCTAATGTAACGACTGATATTCCAGTTCGTTCGGCCTGTCTCGCAAAATTTCCGGGCCCAGTGTGAGTAGTAAAGACTGTCCCTGGACACGGTCCTGGGTATAGTAAAAGCTTCGAACCCATTGAGTGATTTGGCCTTGTCCTCACCATCGATTTGGTTATAGTGCACTCAATGGTTCGTTGCCACCAGGTCGTCTTCACTTGTAGAAGCGATTGGCACCAGTCCAAAATAGCAATTAATGTCGAGCTTGATTAAGCATGGACCGAATTTCGTCACGGCGGATTACAGACTACTCTCAAGCCCTCTCCCGTCTACATTATAGTTGTCGGATCCGGCACCAGGCCTTGCTCGGCATCGGACTCGGCAGCGCTACCACAACCGTTAAGACGACTCTGGGGTTAGAAGATTCTGGCAGTGTATAACATCAGTAGAAGACTAAAAAGTGGTGTGTCTCGTATTCAAGCACTTATAACTACTCAAGATGCTATTGCACCAACTTATATATCCGTCGCTTTAGGTATTATGATTGGTACCCAGAACATCGGTGGTGCTGTATAAGTGGCGATCACAAAGGAAATTCTCGATGATACCCTTTATCAGAATTTTTAGCACCTTTAAACCAGATACGGACCCCCGAAACTACCTAGACACTCGAAGCTGGTGTACGGTCGATTCACACTTTCGTCTCAAAGAGTTGGATTTTCTCCCGGGATTTCTTCTTGCTTATGCTGAGATTGTCGCTCATGTGACATATCCAATTACTGTGGGACGACTTACGAAGCGGCTAGGTATGCTTGACCCTTTGTGTGATTAAAGCTTTTCGTGATTATAGCCACAGGTTTATTGAAATGTAGTAAGATACAACATTTTATCGCATTCTTGATACTTGGTCGTTGTCCGTTACGGGTTTCGCCAATGAGCTGATCTCGCACTCGGAATTATATTTCACCGACGGCAAAACCCGCATTCTCTAAAGTCGCGACTGCTTTTGCCATCCGACACGGTGTAACAACAGGCCTCCACCTGACAACACGCACCTCGCCTTTCATTAACATTTCAAGTAATGACATGAGCTGGTACGATGTGGGTTCGACGAGTTGCAGCGGCAGGTTCACTGCGAGCACGTGTGGCTCCCCGCGTGCTCACAGCTGCCCTGTCAACAAGCCACTACGTAGCCCAATATCAGGCTACCACTGCCCGATCTTCTCCACAACTTGAGCTCAGCAAACAACAACAAATGAATCACCGTCAATCCTCGTTGGAGGCTGACATGAGAACTGCGCGTCGTTTGTTGAGGGAGAAATTTGACATTCACTCCCTTTCACCCGAAGAAGAGACTGTTCTTTTCAAGCTTCTTGCTGGGGAAAAGGTGCTCTACACCGCGGCCTCGAGCCGGAAGACAATGCTCTACACACTTGAATTGGTCAGTAACTCCCTAAATTCATGCGTTCATGACGCCTAGATGAAAATCTTTTCACTGACAACGCAGCTATAGATACCTGGACTGGTGCAAGGTGGACTCACAATCATGACCGTGTCCAACCTTGATGGCCCGAATGTCGCTTATTCTTTGAATCAGAAGGGAGTCCGTGCCTATTACCTCGATTACATGACTTCTATAACCATGGGAAGGAAAACTCTGGATTTCAGTGAGCTTGACGTATTGCTCTTCAGTATTACCAATCAGTATGATGCCATGAAGACCCACGTGGTGAATGCAGTATCTCGGACGGCAGTCTTTGCTATCAATGAAATCGGCTGCGTCTCCAAAGTATCAAGCAGGTATTTTCCAAACTCCCATCGCTTGTTGACGTTGTGTCATGAGCTGGCACCACGAAGTCTTCTCTATCACACAGCTACTCAGCTCAGCGATGTTCGAAAGGATGTATACCGGATATGCGACCTTCCTGCGTCATCGCACATCATTGCTCCTGAGACAATCCCAAGCAATATTTCAATCGATGCAATCACGATGCCGAGAAACCACGACAAATTCGCAACTCTCCTAAAGCTCCTTGAGTATCATCCGGGCCTCACGGTCATCTTGACAGCTTCAAGTGTTGTAAGCAGGCGTCTCGCGAATAAACTGCAACAAGAGGGTCTTGACGCAAAGGCGATCGTTTGGGACAAGAAAACCTCAGGCAATGGACTAGATGCCGAGCTCTTTCACTCACCCCATTCCATTCTATGTGTAGAAAGGCCAGCTGCCAGAGTGTTACAGCACAAGACAAACATCAGGCATCTAATATGGCATTGCTTGGCGGTTTCGCCTTGGGGATTCTTCTCCGTTCTTTCAATGATCGGTCAAGATGGGGCTCCAAGTCGCTGTACTGTTCTACTTTCCGAACAAGAGATTTTTCGTGGGTCTAGTGCGGCCCTGGCAATGATGCCGTCCATATACCAGTTGAAGCGTTTTATCGCAGATTTGTTTCGTGGACACGAGCAACTGAAAGCGGGCTCCACATTTGTGGTCAATCGAGACAGGCTGCGCGTACTTTCAGACCTAGAAAGCAATAATGTGGAGGAATTCATGGAATTCCTGCAGGGTGAGACGCAGGCACCCTTGGTCATTGACCGAACTTGGAGGCCGCCAATCATCCCTGGGCCGCAATTACAGTCTGCGTATAAGGATACTCTTCTTCCAACGGAAATCGACATTCTTGATGTGATCGAAAAGGCTCTTGGTTCCCCTCCGGCCAAAACTATCAGAGGATTTCAGAACCAAGTCAATGCGTTAGTTGCTTCCGGTCTTCTTGTCCGGGATGATACCAACGTTTCCTGCAGAAAATTTTGGGAAGTTCGTCTGAAATTGGACGGAGCATTGTTACAAAGCAGACTAGATGATCTCGTCCAACGATATGGTGCCTTGCTTCGTGAGAGAGCGAATAAGCGTGCCGCCAACCGTCGTCGGTTCATTGATATATTCACCACGAAACGCTGTTTCATGGCCTCTCTAGCAGAAATCAACCACATCGATACGCCGCCTGGATGGAGAAACTGTGGCGCATGTTTATTTTGTGTCACACACAAACCTGTGCCGATGGCACAACTCTCCCAGATTGAGAAGCCGGTAGATCCCCGCAGAATGGACGCCGTTATCCACGCCGTTCCTGCACGATATGCCAACGAGCCACGATTTCTTACCCAAGTTGGCCTTGGGGTGCTCACTCATCGTGTGAAACAGTTGGGTTTGGAAAACAATGGTATGGTGTTTGGCACTATGCGTTTGAATCGCTTTGAGGTTTGTATCTTGATCTTCCTGCTCTTTCTTTCACAGTACACCTGAACTGCTGAAGCATGGTGGCTAATCATACATGTGCGCATTATCCAGGACCTTCTCGAAGCATTTGCAAAACGTCTTGGAATACCTCAGTCACAATTGGACCAGTATTAGGGACTTGAACGCCAAGATTATATCGAGACAAATAGAGAGTTCTGATGCGCGTCTATTCTAGATAGCACATAATCCCATACATGCAAGATCCTGCGCATGACTACGCGAGATATCATGCTCTATGATGCCACGTGAAAATTCGAGCTATCATTCTACGTAGGCAGGCGATGATAACTATCTACTGCCCTGACAGCGTATGTCACGTTAGTGTCCTCTGTAGCTTCTTCACCAGCAGATATAGCGTCGCTCTATATTCTGGGCTTTGTACGGCCAAGTGTTCGGAGCCGAAGAGCAATCCCCACACGTCAATTCAACAATTCAAAAGTGGGCTATGAGAACACGGTAGCACGAACAGCTCAGACTTCGATCGGGCCAGTTGACTATTCGAGGTTTGAGGTTCAGCGGCAAACTTCAAGCCCAACCCTTCGTTCATTTACAATCAGGGAAATATGCAATTTTTGCACACAAGCCTTGAAGATGTGGAAGGTTACTTCACTAAAGATTTCTCGAGGAATTGATCGTCGCCTGATGATGTGCATATTCCAAATGACCTTCCGTTTCCCCGCCTATCCCTGTGGCATGCGACCTTCAGCGATGCACATACAACCCATCTCACACCTAGCTGGGTACTCGACAAGTCAGTCTGAGGAATGGAGTGCAATCTCTGCCTTGGCGTCCCGGGTCCATGGCTTCGGGATGCGCCAAGACACGTGCCCGTGTATATTCCCACAGATTTGAAGCCAAAGAATACGAAAGAGGTAACATCGCGACGCGAACTCATTTAAATTATCCCGGATCTCGGCAAAGTATCAAACTTTAAAGATATTCCGTATTCCATTTCTCTTTTCTGCACGGTGGCGATCACACGCGAACCATGATATACGTCAAGGACTTCTTACAAACAGCCTAAGTTGGCGAGGGTATACCCGGAGACGGGTAAATGTCGGCGACCACTCGCGGGCCTTGACGATGCAATAGCGCGTGTTATGCCCTGCCCCGGAAGCTATGGACATTTGGCGTCCCATGGGGAATCTCTTATTTGGGCCTAGCCAGATCGTCACCGTCTCCCCCCGGACACCTGCAATTCCGTACGGCCGGTCAGCCCTATGTCTGCTAATGATATAGGCTCGTATGTTTTATAACAGGACGAGGTGTTTCCGAACTTTCAACTGCCAGGCATGAGCATCAACCGGTTGACTTTTTTTTCGGTGAAGAATTCGCAATGACAGCTCTTCTTCATGGCAGCCTTCTGGCCCTGTCAGTCCTTACCATAACCTTTGCGGGACTCACTCACGGTCTGGGCCCGACTTTTTCAAATTCTTCTTTTTCAAACTCTGATACCTCACTCACTTTCATTTACCAAAACAATCTCAATGCGTCAGACGACTTCAACCATGTCGGAGCCATTCTGCTAGACCCTATGATCCAAGTGGATGGCGTCGCCAAGTGCGCGGCATTGGGAGAGACTCTTTTGCCCATCGCAACTCTGGACACGCATGGTGACGATTTTGAGAACGCTCTTCGATATCTCGCATTTGCAGGCTTGGTGAAAGCTGGTCAACAATACTACGTTCAAGATGCTGTGCTTTCAGTCAATTTCGCGCTGGGAGGCAGCCTCGGCTTCTCCACTGACAGGAATGAGAATGCGACGGAACCTCTTCCTGTCCTTTGCACGCAATCGAGTTCTCAAAATGAAGCAAGCAACGCTCAAGCTACTACTTCCAATGAAATCAGGATCCCAGCTGGTGGGAATACTTATGTGGGATTCCGGAATCAAAAGTCGTTTCGCTTTATTGGCATTCCTTATGCCGATCCCTTCCAACGATTCGAGTACTCCACGGTCTACAGCGCCACGGGACAGACCATCAATGCAACTGAATACGGCGCGGACTGCGTTCAGGCTGGTGACACCAGCTCCAGCGAAGACTGCCTCTTTTTGAATATTCAAACGCCTTACATCCCTCGGGTCGGTTCGACTGAGGAGCTTAGACCTGTCATGTTTAGCATTCATGGCGGTGGCTTTACTAGTGGCAATGGAGGAGCGGACTCGGGACTCGATGGTGGCAATATGGCTTCACGCGAGGACATCGTTTCAGTTGAGCTCAACTATCGGCTGTCTACCATCGGATTCCTTGCTGTGCCGGGGACAGACGTCAAAGGAAACTTTGGTATTGGAGACCAAATTACGGCTTTGGAGGTTAGTACATCAGATCTCGGTGATATTCTTCAGGCAAGCTGACCATACCTTGAAACAGTGGGTAAAGAAGAATATCGCTTCATTCGGGGGCAACCCAAACAACGTTACGATTATTGGAGAGTCTGCGGGTGCAGGCTCCGTTCGTACCTTGCTAGGATCTCCACCAGTGATTCAAAACAATCTCATCTCCGGCGCTGTCTCCATGTCAAATCTTGGCGGCGGAGTGGCTCTCGGACTAACTGGTGATTACGCTACGACGTACAGCTCATATTTGACCGTCGAGCAGTCATATGCTCAAGCCGGCCAACAGATCTTCATAGCTGTCGGCTGCAACCAGACCAACGTTAATGATCAAATTGCTTGCTTAAAGACAAAGCCTGCTTCTCAACTGGTTGGCCTGGGAACTGTGGCGAGGTTTGTCGTCCAAGATGGCACGATTGTCGATACAGAGCAACTCATTGTTAGCAAGAAGAATGGCAGCCAAGCCTACGTACCAGTCATTTTTGGCACCACGAATAATGATGGTGCATCATTTTGCAATTTCCCGCCAAAAAACATCACCAGCGAAGTGCAAGGTATTGCAGCCTCCCTCGATATCTCTCAGGCCCAGGCCCAGCGTGTCATTGATAGTGGCCTCTTTCCCTACTACAATACCGGAAACTTGACTCTAGACACATTCAACGTCTCACAACGCGTCTCCACGGACTTGCAATTCCGCTGCATCGACGAGGCCACAGTGTACGCATCTAGCGTCTCGGGGGCTTTCCCTGTGTCTTACTATTACAACATTGACCGCACATATGAGGGCTACGACCCGCTAGGTCTGGGCCCATCCCTCAACGGTGGTACCGACCCCGAGGGCAATTACTTTAGGCTACATGGGAGCGATCTTGGCTTCACCTATGGCAATCAGAACCCTCTTCGCGACCATCGCGATCTGCAAGCAAGCCAGCTCATCAGTGGGTACTATGCAGCATTTGCCAAGACAGGGTCACCAAATCCTAGCGAGGCATATCTACAGGCGAGAGGGTATACAGATACGCTGTCTGCAGTCAAGGAAACTGGCCCGTGGGAGCCTGTGAGTGGCGTTCAGGGACCGGCCAAACAGCTCGACTACCCGGCGCCGACCATCGACTTTCCTGAGACGCAGCAGTGTGATTTCTTGAATTATAACATTAGTTATTATTTGGATGGTGGTTCTTGAGGGCTTTGGTGCGGAAAACCATGATGTAAATACAAAAACTCATTTATGAGTATCAATGCATTCACTATCCTTAGTTCCCAGTCACCCAAGTCCGTATGTGTGGTGCTGAGCTATGAGCTCTTCCCTCTGCATCCTCTCGGAGCTGCCATGTGACCGATGAGACCGGCTGTTGGCGGTAAATATTTGGGCTTGAAGCCTGCTTCTAATGTGGCTTTGATGGCAGGGTATATCTTGTGCTGATCGCTCCACCACCGCGTGTATGGATTATTGAAAGGAGCTGCAATTAAATTGCGGCTGAAATACCAAAACCAACGCAGAAGTGATAATTCAAGTGCTATGGCTGAACTTACGCCTCATTCGATTTTTTACGACCCTCCATGTGATGTTCAGATTCCGCATCAAATTCAGGAGTTACCCACCGAGGTTGATAACGGCGCTGATCGACTTCTGATTCTCTCGTAAACTCGTTTCAAAGTTTCCTCTAAGATTGAGCTTTGGATTATCTTCATCGCGCGTCTGCCATTGCATCTAATTTTCTACAACTTGCATCAATGGTGTGCATATGTTAGACGTGAATGGGGACTCAACTGACTATAGCAACCGATTAAGTCAATCTTTCGAGCAAACTATAAGATATCGTTCGAGCCAACCTCATCGAATCCCGGGATTTTTAATAATGATGTAGATGCAGTGTTTCGTTCACATGAGTATTGTCGTCGATGGTCTCTTCCCGACTCTGTAAACAGCTACGGCAGCGCCGATTATTTTGAGGCTACTGTAAAGATGTATCTTCACAGTTCAGTCCAACGATACGAGTCATCTAACATGGTCAAGTTACAACAGACCAATGCGGGAACCTTACCGATAGACAGGACATGACGGGTCTGGGTTTTAATAAGAACCTATACAACCCTCACACCGCTTTACCGTCGGTGCCCAAGTGGCTTGTAGCCCAAGACACATGGCACGCGTGTTGAGACACGCCCTGAAATATATCCCACGTATGCACTGCATCTGTTTATGGCTCTACGGCACAGCTCGTGGTCTAATCTGAATGGAGCCACACCATCATAGGGCTGAAAACACAAAGAGCTCAAATTATAGTCCATTGTCGACCCACATATTCCACCCGCCATAACATTCTTTCGGTAAGCAGTAATCACAAATGCTATTGATGCACTGTCAGCTTTTGAACAGAGAGATGGATGGACCTCACGTGGCCGATACGAGGATGATGATCCTGCTGATTCCTTCAATGTGCCGCCCTTTTTCATTGCGGATCTTTAGCGGACCATCGGTAGAGGCTCGTGAAGGATTCGGCTGTTGGTCGGCGTAACGGCCTACTGTGTTCTAAATAAAACAAACGAAGTAGGTTCCATCGAAATATCTGTGAAATGGTGCTCTCGTATTACCTCCCGCCACAACTCCCGTTCTATTTTGATTGTACTTCAAGTCTGTTCAGTATAATTGCACATTCACAATGTTTACCATCCTTTCACTTCCTAAACACTATCGCGGCTACTGTACGTTGTAAAACTATCAAAGTCAGCTGCCAGCTTCAAGTAATGGATTCCTAAGTACACTTAGTATCTCGGGCATCATTGCATCAGCACTGCAAAACAATATTGAAGCCTTGTCTTCGAAGATCAGCTTCGTGGCTATACGAAACAATCAGCCTTGTATACTACGACTGGTCCTCAACGACTGTAACAGAACATACAAGATAAAAATTGGAAAACTTCCTCGTCATGACTACAAAACACCAGATTCAAAACTGCCGCACTCAACCTCACGGAACTCGATCTCGACGTGGATCGATCTCCTTAAAAAGATGCGCTTCACTCTATCGTCCGACATATTTCTCCTCGCGGCTCACATACGCAATGTTGCAAGCTATTCTTTACCTCAGCGAGCGGCCTTGCCACTGGCTCGGGCTCTCGCAATTGACGTTACACGGAACGGTTTCACATACGGTCCATCGGTAGGCGGTGGTCCATTCTATCCTGTCGGATTACTAGGCCTTGCCAAAGATGCTGTCGATGTGGCTGCGGAAGGGATAGAAAGTGCAGCTGAATTGGCCTTGACTACAGCAGATGAGCTGGCCGCGGCTTCTGCGGGCAATGCAAAGGTAAGGAAAGTTTCTTTTCCAAACTCGAAGTTCGACTAATGATGGAATTCTAGTACAACAGTCTCGCCTCAGTTGATGACTATACTCTCCTCTACGACGGTGAATGGACTCATACGCTTCCTAAGGGTCCTGCTCCAGGTGTTCTCACCAACTACTCGCAGGATCTCTTCTTCAGCATGGAACGGCTCGCCAATGCTGCGTTTTCTGTACAACGCTTGGCAGCAGGCACGTCTCTACCCTTCAACGTGGACGACACTATCACAAAGAATATCAGCGGTTTTACCCTAGCAGAGCTCCTCGCGGCTGGTAGATTATTCTACGCTGACCACACCGACCAGGTAAATCTCGCAGCTACCAGTGACAAGTACGGTGCTGCTTGCTCTGCATACTTCTACATAGCATCCTCTGGTGAATTTCTTCCTCTGGCGATTCGCACAAATGTCGGCGCTGATCTCGTATACACGCCTGCCGATGATGCCGAAGACTGGCTTCTTGCAAAGATCATGTTCAACATCAACGACTTTTTCTATACCCAAGTATACCACCTCGCAGCAACCCACGAGGTGATCCAAATTTCATGGATGGCAGCCATTCGCACGCTCAGTACTGTACATCCCATTCATGGTCTTTTGAATCGGTTGACATACGAGGTCTTTGCCATCAACCCTCTTGCCTCCACGCTGCTCTTTGCGAACGGTGGATTCTTTGACCAAATACTTCCCTTCACTGGGGCTGCTGCGCAGGGATACAACACCGATCTGTACTTTAACGGCAGCGGTTCCTTTCAAGCAAACTACTTCCAGACCAACTTGAGAGCCCGCGGGCTTATCAATCCCTCTGTAGGGCCAGAATTGTCGAGCTTCCCCTACTACGAAGATGCGAGCGTAATCTACTCGGCGCTGGAGACCTTCATGATAGCATTCGTCAAGTCTTATTATACCTCCGACTCGGTGGTCAAATCAGATACTGAATTGCAGGCTTGGGCCAGTGAGGCTAATGGTGACGCTGAGATGATCGATTTCCCCACCTCGATCACCACGGTGGATCAATTGGTGGACATTTTGACACACTTTGCTCATCTCTCTTCGACGGTGCACCACGCAATCAACACCAATGAACTTTTGAGCTTGTCAGCAACCTTTCCCATGCATCCGGGCGCCCTATACAAGCCCATTCCAACGACAAAAGGCAACACTTCAGTGGTGGATTTCCTTCCGCCACTAGACAAAGTTTTGGTGCAATTTGAGCTTGACGCGCTGTTGTAGGTAGTTGCATGGTTATGATTTTTTTGATTTTTGTATGAAATATTCTAACAACTAATATTATCGCTGTAGCGCACGGCCCACCCTCGCAGACTCGAACCGTTCTCTGCTCAATATGTTTAATGACGCGACGTTCCTCAGTGAGACAAACACTGCCACAAAAACAGCCGCAGCGACTTTCAAGTCATCCATGGAAGATTTCAGTGCCAAGGTGCAGGCAAGAACGTTTGATGCCAACGGATTGTGCCAAGGCATGCCGTTCGTGTGGCAGGCGCTTGATCCAGCCGTGGCACCATTCTCGGTGACCATCTGAGGACCGATAGAAATTTTGGGCATACATAAGAAATGATACTCATGAGAAACCATCAGTTTAGACTGTCCTCCAGCTCCTCCTCCAGCTCCTCCAGCTCCCGTTCAAGTTGCAACACATCCTCAGCAAGACCCGTTCTCGCAAAGCCAAAGTCGATCTGAATGAGTTTAATGTAACCTTGCTGCAGGTTGTCGAGGACGATTAGGGTATTGCCCGCGTGCCGGTCGCCGTCGAAAACTCCGGCATCCTCCACCGATGCCTGCACCCTCTTCTCTTCGCGTGAGATATATCCAAACAGAAGGCTTTCCTCATAGTTTTCATCGCCAATGTCATCCCAGAAGTCCTGCAAGGTCTTGGCACCCTCAATCTCCTCGATCAACACAGCACCGATCATCAACGCCTGACCATTTTTGCAATCTGGTGTCCAGGTCATGCTCGTATAGAATCCTGGGACACAGTCCCCTTGCAGGTGACGCAACGCCTCGTAAGCCATGGTCTCATTGCTGAACTCTTCCAACCTGAGGGCTTGGAAAAAACACTCTTGACGTGCTGGTGTCGAAAGATCCATCCGTGCCGGGTCTCTGTAACCGTATATGACCTCATCAAACACTGGAACATGTTCTCCTTCGCTGACAAGCGCCATTAAATCCCCCTCATAGCTGGAGTCGTAATCGACATGCTCGTCAGAACCAGGTAGAACCCGACTGACACTTCCCTCGCGTCTGTCGTAAGTTTTCAGAATTCCCGTCCTAGTTCCGTGGCGGGTATCGAAGCTCACTCGCATGACGGGCGAGCACGAAAATGGTAAGAAGGTTTGGTCAACGCGCACCACCAATTGGGAACTCGGAAATAGGCTAGTATCATATCCAGGTGGGAGAGTCCATGTGAAACTCTCTCCTTCTTCGTAGGTAGGTGCGGAGTCGAAGGGGTTTTGGGCTGGAACTATAGGTGCAGGTAGAGGAGCCATAGAGGCCACCTCGGGAGCAATGGCCATGGATGCCATGATCAATTGGTAGACAATTGAGATATATGGGTCGAATGAAGAGCAATGAGTCTTGCTGTATACCTATGAGGTTGACAGTGGGAATAATCCCACAAATATGAAGCCACAAAACTGAGTGGGTGTAGTGTTGTGCCAATCAATTGATCTGTGGGTTGAGCATGAGGTATTGACGGAAGACTGTGACTGAAGGCAGGATGAGCGCATGAACTCAGTCTGGGAAGAAATGGAACGACCGAAAGTTCAAATTCGAAGAGGAACCATTGGTACCTAATGGAATCGGCCAGTCGAGATCACATGGCCGTTATTTTTCCAACGAATATAGCGTCCTCACAATGAATATGAGTAGCCTCACTAAATTGCTAGATCGGCAAGTATTTCTTAGTCTGCAAACACACTATATTAGTTTTAGGGACCTTGTGTCAGAAGCTATACAGTGTACGTTACCATTAGGTGGGTGTAGCGCTGTCAAATGCTAGCCAGGCCAGGTGGTTCTGGTGCTGGCCAGCTGCAGGCACGTCCACGATACTCATCGCGGACAGACCAATTCCGTCATTTAGGCGTATGTAATGTCATGTGCCATAGGTGTCGAAGATGGGATCACAGCTTGGACTCAATTGCTAGGCAGGAGACGGCGCGTGATCATGAATTACTGCGTAAATGTTTTACGTGTCAAGTTTCACAAGCATTTCGTAGACCATGGCTAGAAGCAATGTCAAAGATCGGCACAGCATGTGCTCAATTTTGACTGTATCATGAAGAACATAGAGACCACATGTGATTTTGATGGGTACGATTTGACGATTCCGGCCTCTAGGCCTCTAGGGCTCTAGGAATCCAATGCTCATCGCCCACGCCGGTCAAGTGCAGCCGAACTTGTCAGACAAGGACCTTGCCTGATGACGCTTGTTATGGCGAAAATAACTCAAGCCGATGTACAATTGAGCAATTTACCGTCTTCGATCTGACGTGGTAAATGAGACGACTGAAGACAAGGCCTCACTACGACCTAATCACCAAGCCCGTCGTTGACCGGCGCGGTGTCACGTGATTGAATTCTTGGGAAACTGCACTATTAATAGAAGTTTCAATAAATTAAGTTGCAGGCGGACCGAACCGAATAGGGAAATAAATTCTTGGCTTTTCTCAGAACGCTCAGAATACTTCTGGGTCTGGGTCGCCGCAATACCTCGGCGCAATGCTCGAAATTTCAAGTCAGCAGGCCTCGGACCTGCTGTTGGTCATTCAGAATGGAGAAAAAGTATTCAGAACGCAGAGTCCAGTCTTAATTCTGGAGTTGGCAGCTGGGAGGAGGTCTGAGAGCGAGATAAAGCTTGTGTGGGCTGGACCTGGGCTTCTGATATTTTCAGGGTCTGAAAATACTACTCTGTGGTAGTCCAAGAACCCAGAACACTAATCTTTGCTAGTGTCAGCGTTCAATACCACTACTCTTCAGTAGTCTCAGCGTTCAAAGATACACCACCGGCCGTAGAACCTGACAACGGCCCCCTAACGTGCAAGCGATGCTCTCCGCGTCAATGCAACACCATAATCTCCGGGACATGCTCCCCATTGAAAGACCCATCCATGCGCTGACGTTGACTCGTGCTGGAGAACCTGGAAAGTGGGGAACCATCCTCGCGATGATTCGTTTCTGGGGAAAATCAGCCAACATGGGGATGAACTATTGCTCAGGGGTATCGGACGTCGCTGCAGAGGCATAAAGTAGAGTAGGAACGATAGAAGCAGGAAAAATTTCAAGCCCAACGAAGCTTGCGAACTATGTCCTTTCGAGGGTTTTAGACCTCGCCTCTGTGAAGTAGCATCACCCTCAGCATGATGGCCCCCTTCACCATCGCAGCCGGCCTCACGGCCCTGCTCTCAACAGCAGCTGCCGCGACTGCGCCCACCGTGCACCTCGCCAACAATCTCACCATCCACGGCCGCGTATCCCCCTTGACCACCACCGTCCATGAATTCCTCGGCATCCCTTACGCTGCGCCGCCCCTGGGCCCTCTCCGCTGGGAGCCACCGCAGCCGTACAACGCCGCCGCCACTACGGTCGTCAATGCCACCGCTCTGCCCCCTTCATGCTGGCAATACATCTCCAAGCACCCGGGCATTTTACGCACCGACGCGCCCCAGTTCATGATTGGCGACGCGGGCATGAGTGAGGATTGTCTGACGATGAGCGTCTGGGCTCCTGCCAGCGCGCTCGACGAGGACGCTGCGCCGTTGCCCGTGTTGATCTGGTTCTATGGTGGGGGTTTTGCGACAGGCGGGACCGACGTGCCTTATCAGATCCCGACCCGGTGGATTGAGCGCTCGCAAGAGCACATTGTAGTGGTGTTCAAGTAAAGACGTTGTGCTCTTTCTAAGCCCTTTTGTCTACTCGCTAACAACTAGCCCCCAGCTATCGCCTCAACATCTTTGGTTTCCCCACCGCAGCAGGCCTCCCTGCTAACACGCAAAACCTCGGCCTCCTCGACCAGCGCTTCGCAGTCGAATGGCTGCGCACGCATATTGGCGCTTTTGGCGGCGACGCAGACCGCATGGTAATCTGGGGTCAGTCAGCGGGCGCGACAGCGGTAGACTTTTACCAGTACGCCTACCCAGACGACCCGCTTGTCACGGGGCTGATTCAAGATTCCGGGACGGCGCACCTCGACATCTTGAAGAACAGTGCTGTGGGGGACTACTCGAGCTTCAGCCTAGTTGCGGCCAATGTTGGGTGCGCCAATGCGACGTCTTCTCCCGCGGCCGAGTTGGAGTGTATGCGTGGTGTGCCGGCTGAAAAGCTGGAAGGATTTGTGGCGACATATGAGGATGGGGCGGATGATCCAGCGCTGACTTTTATACCGTTGGTGGACGGCGTGCTGGTATTTGAGAACTACACAGAGCGAGCGGCGGCGGGCAATATGTCGAATTTGGTATGCATATCCATGAGGTGTTGTGGTAAACGAAGCATGACTGACTTTGTTTTTTCTAGCCTGCCATTATCGGAAATGTCGCCAACGAGGGCATGTTCCTGACGACATACAATACGACGAATCCGGACTTTGCGACAGCTCTAGAGTACTCATACGAGTACTTTTGGTGTCCGACCGCTGTTACCACTCTGTGAGTTATTCTACTTCCATTCCAAAGTGTACAAGCCTTATCGAGGAGAGACCGACTGACACAATTGCAGAGAGCGCCTCGCCAACAACCGCACTACCCATCGATGGTTTTACTCCGGCAACTTCACAAATATCAGCCCCAAGTATTGGGACGGTGCCTACCACGAAAGCGAGCTGCCGATGCTGTTTGGCACACACATGGATTTCCGTGGAAACTCAACTGAGTTTGAGTATGAGCTGAGTTATGTCATGCAGGATGCTTACGCTGCGTTTGTAAAAGACCCAGAGCACGGGCTGGACGCTATAGGATGGCCTGCCTACCAAGGGCTGGGTGGAGAGGTGCTGCGCTGGGGAGACATGACTAACATGACTCTGGCTCACTTGACCACTCTCACGAGTATTGAAGAGGGTTGTCGTAGTCGAGGTCTACTTTGAGTGTTATATTGTCAGACCGATAATGAATGCTAAGCTCGTATGCATAATTCTCATACCAATTCCGTTCCCACATGTAAGCATCCAACGGCAAAACGTCACACAAGCCAATTTCTCCATGTCCACTTCAAACGATCCGCTCTGCAGCTGGCATCACACGTAAATTCTGTATCACCATTTCCGCCAGCACCAGTACATCTTTTCCCAGCGCGCTCTACTCTTTGTCCTCCATTTTGGCCAAATCCTCCCTGCCGCAGTTGGTATTGTTCTTAAACAATGTCAGCTCGTTGGTCGAATCTTTACTCTTGATATCCATTTGTGCATCCCATGCCTCGAAATCTGCATCGGGCCAACGTCACTTAGTGTGGGATAATGGTACAGCGGCCCGCCTTGCACCACAAGCACAAATCCCAGCGATGCGGTCCACGAGCAACCGTATGCTTAGGCCGTAATCGCTCCGCTGGAATGTTGTTCCAAACTTTGATGGCATAAGCGAGCAAATCTGGATATCCTTCAGCGTATTCGTTGTCGAAAATTGGGTGAGTGGCAGTGGCTTCGTCGCAGCGCCCGCACGCTTGCCAGTATACTCTTGCGTTGTACGTCTGTCTAGTGTATGTTCGCATCAAGACACCGACCGATACGCTTCGCCATCGGTGGCCACACCCCTCTTTGGGGCATTCGAAGCGCGCAGGGAGGTTCGTGTTCCATTCGTTGATCAGGTAGGCCTCACGACTATCGATGGGGTTGAACGTGTAGTGTAGATTTAGAGTCTTCGAGTCGTCGAGACACGCTGTCATGGAGCTCGGGGTGCATAGACCATAGGCTTTTGAGATCTCGGTGCGGCATCTTGAGTACTTCTTTCATGGTCTCGATGGGGTGGAGCTCGTCCGATGGAAACCAGCCGAGGCTGATGATTCTCCGGTCATCGGCGACGATGGTGGGGGTTGGTGGACTACAAGCGGAGCTCTCGTTGAGGTGACCTGTTATGATCGTGGGAGCATCGACATTGTTTGACCCAGGAACAGAGTCGGAGGAGATGTCCTCGATTTCAGACCCCGTTTCCTGGTAAGTGACGGATGGGCGTGTAGGAGCGGGTGATTCGCAAGCATTGACGGATCCAGGGTCCTGCCATAAATTCGTCGAAGCAGTAACGACGCGACGAGACTTTGCGAATGTGATCTCAGGGGCAGGTGGCACGACATCACCGACTGCTGAAGAGGGCTGCAGTGCCTTTGGAGGCTTGGGTGTCGCCCACCGAGAGTTGGCGAGTGTCATTGTACAACGCGTGTTTCAATGTTAGAAAAAGTGTGTTGTGGTGCCTCTAATCAATAAGATGTGTATCTGGAGAACGAGGCAAGGAATGGGATTGAGAAACGGAGAAATGTTTGCATTATCTTGCCTGCCAGACAGTTTATTTGTGGAAGAGAAAGAGGTTGAGCTGAGCTTCGCCCTCAAGGCAAAGACGAATGTGATGACTAAGACCCACATGTAGAAGGAGGACGGTCACCACGAGAAGGGGCATGGATGTGATATCTTGCCTATCCTAGGTAGTTACTATTGCCTTGCGCAAGTCCACAATTCAAGAGAGGCCTTGGAGTTATTATGACTGCTCATGTCACGTTTGAGCTCTTGATTACCCCGGACATCACCTGTCGAAGTCTATGGCCATCCTCCTCTTTCACTAACCTTACAGAGACCTTCTTGGCAAGCTTCTCCATCCCATCTTGGGTACCCACGCCCTCCAAATCTGTCTCTGATGGCTCAGTCATAAAGCTCCTGTCCACCCATTCCATGCCAGGTCCATTGAACAGCGTAGCGAGAGGGAATGATTTCCAGACTGGCAAGTCGTTTTGAATAGTGTCGATGATGGTGAAAACAAGGATAAAAACAGCTGATGCCCCTAGAATGGCTGGAAATGTAAACCAAACCCAGCTTACTTGCACGCACACTGCATACTCGTTGACAGTTCCTAAAGCCGGGTCGCTGAAGCCTGCCTTGCCGTTGGAACGCAGAATCAAATTCAGGGCTTTGGCAACGTTTTGCATAATATCCCCAATCCTTTCTGCGCTGACTTCCGTTTCAACAAGGACGCTCAATATGGTTCCAGGTTCGGTGTTATCGGACGCTTCATTGAGTGCGGTGCGAATAGCATCCATACAGGAGGAATAGAGGGTAGAATCGATAGCGAACAGGGCTCCAGCATCAAATAATGACTTCTGAAGTGAGCCAATGATCATATTTGACGGGTCTTGCGTCAGGTTGAATCCCATCCATCGAGATGTTCCACCAGCCTCCAGATCGTATCCCTCTTCACGCATCTGTGAGCTAAGCTGGGGAGTGACTCGGGATAGATCCACCAGGCCTCCGTATGTAAATGAGGTGTCAATCTCACCAGAAAACTCACGCCAAAAATTGCCCCAAGCGTCGCCGTCAACGTCAGATTCTTCGACCAAAACATCCGTAAGGATCCCAAATTCAACAGATGCTGCATAAGTTTGAATGCAAGGCCTGAATCTACAGCTAGCTCCCCCATAGCCGTTGCAATACCAGGATTCGCTTTTCTTAGTCGCGGTCGAGGTGCAAGATATTCCCTCTGCATTGACTGAAGGTACCATTCCCTCGTAATTGGAATACAGGAACATGATATTACTATTTGAGGATGAATCCATGTATGTCCCAAATTTTGGCGATTCAGACCTGTTGTGCGAGCACACGACTCCACTGGCGCTTAACGTTCCATCCACGTTGTAGTTGAGAGAGTGAAGTGGATCATCTCCCCCAGTATCACCGACCAACGTCAAATTCATTAGAAGGTTTCGTAGGAGTTGGCCCGATGGTGTCTCGCAGGCTACAGGATCGTTGTAACCACCACTATTTTCACTGCCGGTCTCAAAATCGGGAGGATACGCGGCCTCGCATACTGCCATCGGACTTCTGTACATAACATTCGATTCTTTGGAAACACAATCGCTTGTGTAATTCAATTTTTGCGTAATGTC
The DNA here is from genome assembly GCA_027946555.1 of Gnomoniopsis sp. IMI 355080. NCBI lineage: Eukaryota > Fungi > Ascomycota > Sordariomycetes > Diaporthales > Gnomoniaceae > Gnomoniopsis > Gnomoniopsis sp. IMI 355080. The sequence continues at coordinate 73,535 of JAPEVC010000104.1, forward strand.
CTCACAAGTGATGCAGAGGCCAACAGTGCTATATGTTTCCGGGAAGGTACAATTACCGCTGGCACAGGTGAAGTTGGTGAGCTGCGGTGCCGGTGCGTCCAGGTAGATTGCGGCCATGATAGAGGGATAAAATTGGTGCAACCACCACGACCACTCGTCAAATTGTGGATCATCATTATAGTTTGTGCGAGGCAAAGATGCATTGAAAACTTTCGATGGCTGATTGCAATCTATGTGAGCCGCCATTTGTTGAACGAAAGGGCCGATAGCCGCGGAGAGAACCGTGACAAGCGCCCCGAGGACTGTGAGTGCTGGCGGTGGCGAGACGTGTAGACGTAAGGGATTTAGATAGTGCAGAGATCCAAAGGCACCATCACTTGCGTTGCGATAGCGAACCAAGTCTATCACGGGCCTTCCAGTCGGATTTTGAAACCACTTCCACTGGCTTTGTCCGAGACAAGAAGCGACGATAAAGATTATAGTCATCTTCAAGACCAGATCGAAGACTGAGAGGAGAGTATTAATCGAGACCGGCCATTGAGGCAGTGGATGTCCAGCGTGCAGAGCAAGTGTTGGCCAGAATGCAAATAGGGTAATAATAAGGAGAGCGGCGCTGCAGAGCTCCATGGTCCATGGCTTCAGGTGCGTTGCAGAAGCCTTGCGTACTTTTTCTGGTCGCTGTAAAGCTAGGGCTTCCTGTGAATCTGCCACGGTGTCGGGATGATCGTCATAAGAGGCATGCGACTGGACATCTCCATGATCATCAGGTTCAGAGTCTTCCACCACTGTAAATGGAGGGTATTAGTATTGCTCTGAGAGAGTAACATTAGGGTGACTTACCCAGTGTCCGATGCGAATATGTACTCAACCTCGGATCTAGATGTCGTAGGGATTCGATCTCGATCAGGCTACCTGTAGTCTCAGAGATAGAACGCCTTGAAGCTGTCAAAAACTCGCTCTCAGAAGCGGTGATCTCATTTTGGGGATGCATAATAATTGGGTTGAAGGAGACCTGGTCAAAGTTGATGGTGAGCAGTGCTCCCGATGTATCAAGTGTAGGTAAAGGGTGGAGATGACTGCCACTGAAAAAGAGCCTAGCCCGCAGAGACAGGCGAGACCGTACTTAAGTTTGGGAACAACATAGATTTCTATCTCAAAGTATAGTATTACCAATCATGTATTCTTGACAAGGTGACTACAGAGCCTCGTTCACAGCCGTCAATCCACCTTGTCGCTCTCTAGCCCCAACTTCCAAGTCGGACTCCCAGCTGAATGCAAGTGAAACATCACGGAATGGCGCTGCAACCCCGCTATAGACTCGTTCGTATTTGACTATCTCTAATTCCAGGGTTCGATCAGGCTGGCGTCTGAAATTGCGACCGTTCAATGGAAGCTGACCAGGCTGACGGCGAACCATTATAGCACATGCAAGGCAATCCTCCTGATAGCCAGCTTGACCGACTCACGTTCGTCACACCCAACCCTGCCACCAACAGCCACGAAGACCCCGCAAAAGTATTTGGCTGAGACATGCGGCCCACGGGAAATGTGTATATATACCTGAATAAATACCTAGGTACCTGTACCCATGCAGTTGTCAGCAAAAGCTGAAATCTGCCTACATAACACAAGTGTCATGCCTTCCCCTCATCCTTACATGACATAAACATGACACAAACATGACAGACTGATTGCTCGTTCATGTAGCAAAGCTCATGTTTAATCGGTTGTTGTTCCTACATGACTTCTTACACAGCCCATTGCAAAAGGCATCACTAAGTATGGGTCCCAACGCCCCTACCAGCACTAGCGAGGGTGATAACCTTACAATGGAGCAAAGACAAGCAGTGCTCGGCACGACATGGCCTCTGGATCCCTTTCCGAGTCAGATCAATGCTCTACCAGACTTTAACTACATTTGTGCAAAATGCGAGTCGGTCTTCAAGTCTGCTGGGACCGACACAAACATTCCATTTTACAATTTGAACGACCTTATGGCTTCAATGAGAGAAGGGTGTCACTTCTGTACCTTGCTCGTACGAAATTTGCAAGACGAGAAGAGGCTGGAATATAGGAGGATTTTTGATATAGAAGGCAACCATGACTCCTGCGCAAAAATCAGGCATTTCACCTCTGACTGGGCTACTTTTCATTACGAGTCGGGAGGCTTAAGTGCAGAGGTGAAGCTTGGTATTCCCAGGAACCTCATTAATGCTCATTTGCATGTTAGAGGCTCAAGTACAGAGTACAATGTTGATAGTTTCATTGACGAACACCCATGTAGGTCACCTGCCGGCTCATAAACATTGACACCATCCCAACTCGCTATCTCAAATGACCGTCTAATCGCTTTTTAGCCATTCCGCCACACATTAGGGTTAATTCCCTGAATACGGGCGATGAATACACCTTCAAACAAGTCACCAAGTGGATCCAAACATGCTTCGGTCGTCGTATAGGCCCCTGTTCTCGCTCTACGGAGAGCCTGCTGCCAAGCAGGTTAATCGCTGTGGGCGATGAGAGGAGTCCAAATGTTAGTATCTGCGAGACATTGGGTATGCATGACCGTGGACTTACTCCGGATACTCCCCGTCCTCACTACGTGACACTGAGCCATTGCTGGGGCTCTCGTATGCCGATTCGACTCTTAAATGAGAATTACGAGGCTTTCCTCCGAGGTATTCGATTGGACGAATTGCCTGCTACGTTCCGGGATGCAGTTTTGTTTACTCGCAGACTGGGAATTGCATTCCTATGGATCGACTCATTGTGTATCATCCAAGACTCTGCCGAAGATTGCAAGTAGATTATCATGCCCTTACCCTCTTTTCCCCCAGCGATCACTTGCCAAGTTCCAACTGGCATCTCGAGCTTCATTGAGGTCTGTCCACGCGGCCGTACTCCTCATACGTGCTAGAAATATGGCAACGCCAACTGCAATATCACCTACTAATAGCTGCGGTAGGGAAGAAGGAGTCCTGCAAGATGCATAAGGTTTATCGGGGCTCTTTTCTTAATTTAGCAGCAGCAGCGGCCAACGATTCGACCGGGGGTCTTTTTCGCCCGCGCTATCCTCGTTCATTCGTGCCATGTAGCGTAGAGCTAGGTCACCGAGGTCGAAAACGAATGACAACGTCTTACGTTCCGCCAAGTTGGACAACCACAAAACTCTCTGAACGCGCATGGGTTTTCCAAGAATGTCTTCTAGCCCCAAGGGTGCTCTATTTCGGCGAGCGGGAGCTGCACTGGCAGTGCAGCCATCTTGAAGCCACCGAAGCTTACCCAGATGACATCCCAGTACTGACATTGGACGCTTTTCCCAACAAGCACGATGCTTGGAGTCTGCAACATTGGTGGAATATGTTTGATATGACCAAGCGAGCTGAGACGTGGCTTGATCTGGTTCAAGGCTATTCAGGCAAGCTGCTCACCGAGCGAGCTGACAAACTCGTCGCAATATCGGGGCTTGCAGCACAATGGGGGCAAGAATCGGGCTTTCGGTATCTTGCTGGGCTTTGGTCTCACCAACTTCGCCACGGTCTCCTTTGGTCTCATCACGTTCGCGACGACTCCCTGTGGCATACTCCCAGATATGGCCCTGGAAGGGCTACACAGAATCAGTACATTGCACCAACGTGGTCGTGGGCTCACAGTGACGATGAAGTGTACTTCAAACATTGCAGCTGCAACCTAATAGATGGTTTGGCTGAGATCGCTGAGTGCAGTGTCGATCTCGTGCAACCTCTCACCAGCCCATATGGACTGGTGAGCGGTGGATTTGTTCGCATCAGAGGACCTCTCGTAATTGGTAACTTGCCAGTGAGAGGAGAAGGATATATAGGAATCTCTTTTCCGGGGACGAAGGGGTTGAGGCACGGGAAAGGTCCAATTTCCAATGAAAGCAATGATCAGCTACATCAGGTGATCAGCGCCTTTATTATCTGGGATCAGACGCCTGTGGAAGAGCCTATGCTTGTGTTTGCACCACTTGAAGTCAGATTGTGCGCCGGTCATGGCCCTAGACATTGGATCGGGCAAAATGGAATTTGGCTTGAGCTCGGAGGTCTGATGTTGACGTCGATAGAACCAGGAAAATTTGCTCGTGTTGGTTGTTTCAACATCTCGGATGGTCCGATAAAACCGTTCAAGGCACATTGGAAATATGGCGAAGATATTGTCAACAGTGAAGAGTGGCACAGACTGGTTGAGAAGATGCGTGGGAAGAGCAAGCAGGCTGGAATAAATGACCCCTTGGAAACGGTATAGTAAATCAACAGCTGCGGGAACGGTACAAAGATGAGTTGGGCTCAGAGGAGAAATACGAAAACATCGCTAGTTTTTTGCGCTATATCGACTTGGAAGCAAGTCAGGAGGTGGATCGAGTACAAGTGGAATCAGGGGCGGAGTCTCATGGTGGAGGTTATTATACTTATTCAATCCTATAGGCAGTGTGTCTACCCAATGTCAGTTTGCAACTATCAGGAATCATGTCTATAGCTGTAACGGGTTTATATTTGTCTCCGAAATATGAATGCTTCGTACGTAGCTTGGACTGGATCATTCGACAATTCATTTTGAACAGCTCCGACGAAAGGCATCACCGAGTTGTCATTCCAGACAGACCGCACCAGACCAAGACATGAGGTAGATCCACGCATCGTTGTCCATTTGCCCTCGCCACAAGCACCATTCCCCAGGAATATCAAGTCACCAGCTAGCACAATACGCTTCACGGCACATCAGCAATCCCCTCAGGTTGAAAGTGCCCAATTATCTTTTCTCATTTCGCAATCATCTATGCTTGCAAGAAAAACCAGGCGGCCCGGCTTCACACTGTTTCCAACCTCCCTCCCTCTCCCTCGTCTGGAACCCGGAGCGGAGTTATTTCACAAGGGCACGCAGCACGGTCAGCAGTGCCCACGACATCATCTCTCCTTGTATTTGTTCCTTTCTCTGTCTCTTGGTGCCATATAATACACGATTTCGCCTCTCCCTACTTCCTCATCCCGTCGAGGTGCCCTCGATTTAGTGCGCATCGGGTTGAGAAAGGATGTACTCGACGGCCTTGTCCACTACGTCGGAATATCAAACGTCAATACATGTCATGAAGGGGTAATGGTGTGTGTAAGGGCGTCTAGAGTAAAATTGCCCAAGACTCACCAGAGTGAATAGTATCAGCATCCTTATCCGGGATCTCAATGCTGAACTCCTCCTCAATCGCCATCACTACCTCCACGGTGTCCAGGCTGTCCAAGCCGAGGTCATTGGCAAAGTGCGCAGTGGGCTTGATCTGTTTGATGATATGTCAGTGTCCTTCGCTCAGCCATGCCCGGCGGATACATGGAGTAAGTAGGTGGGTGAAGCGCGTACGTTGCTTGGGTCGTTGACCTGCGGGAGAAGAAAAGACGTTAGCGGTTTGCGTTCATTGGAAGCTTGATAATCAAATATGCCCTCCATCATCTAGCACGACCAAAGTGCTCGATCCTCGGGGATGCACACGCGCCCGGTACATCCCTACTGAGGAGCTCCCAATACCCCCACTCCCTTCCATCCGACAACGAGGAGACAAAACAGCTGCCCAAGGCCAAAAAGCATATCAATCTCACCTTGTCAAATCCAGCCAAAAGCCCCACAATCCTGCCCTCCACATCCTCCTTGCTCAGCCCGCCCGCAGCCGAGTACGCCCTGACGCTGCCCACCTTCCACGCCACAGGGGCAACGGCCTTGGTGCGCAGAGCAGCAGCAGAAGCAGCTCCCGCCGACCTTGAAACAAAGGTGCGTGCTGCAGGCACCACCACGGCGCGGCGCGCGGCGACGGTCGATGCGGTACGGAGAAGCGACGTGCGGAACATGATTGCTGTTTTGTGGTTCGGGGGAACTAGGGCGAAGAAAAAACAAGAGTCGTGCGAGTTGTCGAGGGGCAATTGGGTGCCTTTGAGAAGGAGTCTAGCGGGGGGGTGTGGTATCGGATCTGAAAAAGGAGAGGTGTTCCGGTCGAGTTGCGAAAAGGCGAGGAGCTTCTCGGGAGGTCGGAGTGGATGATGCGAAGTGGTGACGATAAATTTCTCGCTTGCAAGCTTGCCGGCGGCGGTCGGTGCACGGACCACCTTGAAGCTTGGACCATTCAAGGCTTCCCCTGTTTGTTGGTTGGAAATGCAACGAGCGGGTTTGGTTGCAGTGAATTTGGCCCATTGTATTTTAATGTTCATTATTAGGGATGTGATAATTCCCACATATAGAGAAGCAACTCATGGAGCGCTGTAGAGTGGCGAAAATGAGTTTCAACAATTGGAATCGCGAGTTATAAAAGAGGTTATTGTTTATGTACATTTGAATTTGTCTACACCATCTTCCAACGATTCCTGTGCTCGCGACTCGTCGTCTACCTCTCTCTCCGGTCTCTGTTCCATTAGTCCAACATGACCCTTGACTTCGTGATGCAATTGATCTGTCGTGTGTGACGAGACCAATGCCATCCGCTCTACCTGTACGGTGAGTCCGCGCGGATCATAGCCGCCAGCTCGGGCTCCCACTTGTCACCGTTGTGAAGCAGCTTCTCTGTAGCAAGACATTAGCAAAAAGAGAAGACACCCATAATCACAAAGAGAACACCTACCCTTATTATAAAGCAACTCCTCTCTCGTCTCAGTACTATACTCGGCATTGGGACTCTCCACAATCGCATCCACCGGGCAGCTCTCCTGGCAGAATCCGCAGTAGATACACTTTGTCATGTCAATATCGTAGCGCGTGGTGCGGCGGGACCCATCGGCACGCTCCTCGGCCTCGATCGTGATGGCCTGCGCCGGGCAGATGGCCTCGCACAGCTTGCAGGCGATGCAGCGCTCCTCGCCCGAGGGGTAGCGGCGGAGGGCGTGCTCACCACGGAAGCGGGGGGAGATGGGGCCCTTCTCGAAGGGGTAGTAGATTGTGTAGCTGGAAGGAGGGGAAAGAGGCGTTAGCGAGACGTGTATATGGATAAGGTTGATCTCCTGCCTGGTGATGTCGAGCATGCCCATCAGCAGCCCCAATCTTCGACCCAAACGTCCTTCTCCATGCTCGCAACAAGATGATAAGAGTTCCAGAGTAGTAGAGATATACTCACGGAGGTCGGAAGAACTGCTCCAGCAGGACATACATGCCCCGCGCCATCTCCGTCATCAAAAAGTACTTTCCCAGCTTATTCCCCGTGCTCTCCCCATCCTCATCCCACTTCCGAGGTGGCGGCTGCCGGAATCCCTTGGGTGGCGGGCCCATGGGCGTTGCGTAGCTCCGTCGTGCCGCTACCATCGTCGCCATGGCCGCGTGTGATGCTGCAGGGAGTGCGAAGCGATGCGACGAGGATGCCAGAAGGCGGCTGGCTGTTGTTGCAGTGGTAAGCATCGTGGGTGGATGTTCGAGTTTCGTGTGTGGCAATTAAAACTGGGAGGGCGAGACGGTGGTGGTCGTCGACAAAGAGATAGCTGTCCGAGCAGCGCAGGAAAAGGGTTTTTGTGTTCGCCCGCGCTGTGGTAGTTGGCGAGTTTCGAAGGTTGGCGAAGTGCGCTGAGGAAGGGGAGTCAATTGGGAAGGGCCCTAGGTCGGTATGAAGGATTGCGAAACCGTGGGGAATGGCAGGGCCAGAGGAGGTCTGTTTGGCGGCGAGAGTTGGCGATTTGGGTGTGGAAGCTTTGATTGACGTCGGGGACTTGTTGGAGTGTGGCGCCCCGTTGAGAGCTGTTTTGCCGGGATTACAACGGCTGCGTGCTGATTGGCTGGGTTGAGGGGGGAGGGGGATCCACATGTATCCTCTGTGCGAGACTTTGGGGGCCGCTAGCATATGTATGTACTCGAAAAAGCTAAACCCGCATTGGAATGATATCGAAATTCGCCAGTTATTAGCACTGGAAGTACAAATACAGGGCCAGATTGGTTGCTGTGATGTAGAAAGCATGACTGCAAAGTGCTGATATTCGCTCTTCTATGTATGCTCTGTAATCGCTCTCGCTGACGCTGGTGCTCGCTCTATGATGTTGAAATAAAACATGGTATCTCACCCACCAAAAAACGCATTTCCCTGCCCAGGTGCTCCCTTCAAAGTGATCCAGAAAGCTTCATTAGTCTTTCCAGTGAAACAGCCCTCAACTCACCTCCATCACGTCCATCCATCTCAGAAATTCCTCTCCCAAGCCTGCCACCATATCCCCATATTACACGCCACCACCAAATCCAACATCTTCAACCCCTCATCGTAAATCAACAACTTGCCCAACTTGGCCTTCCTCCCTCTCGCGCCACCACCCGCCCTCTCCCGTCCCAAAGCACTCCAATCAAACACAGGCGCCTCCTCCTCTTCAATCTCATCCCCATACTCATCATACTTTGCAACATCATACCCTCCCGGACTCCGCACCAACCGGCCCAAACCCTCCTTGACCTCCCGCGCCGCACGCTCGCGATCTTCCTTGCTGTGAAACAAATCCGTCGCAGGGAGGTTAAACCGCAACTCAGACACCGGCACGGTATTGCTCACCCCAGCACTGGCACTCAGTCCCCGGGCCCGTCGGCCGCCAATCGCACCATTACCACCACCGTTGCCGCCACCACCACTGGCACCTCGCGCCGCCTCCGATGCCGCATCACGAAGTGCCTGTGCCGCCACTAGCGGGTTGAACCCTTGGCTGGTCGTGTTGCGCGTGTGTCGGCATTTGAGCGCCCGGCCGTTGGACGTTGTGCGGAAATCGCATGCGCCGTGCCAGGGAGAGGTGAAAGTGTAGCCTTTGGGGCGGAGGCCGGGCGCTGGCGGCGGGTGGAGTACGGGTTGTGGCGTTTCCGCGTGGTGGTGGTGGTAGTCTGCGGCGAGTGGTGGCTCCAAAGAGTCGGCGCTTGTGGTGGATGCGCCGCTGTCCTGGCGCGAGTGTTGGAAGGACGCGCGCGGGGGCTGCAAAGGTGCCCGGTCGCTGTGGTCGGCGTCCGAGCTCGTGGTGGTGCTGCTTCGCTCGCGCCCTTTGCCCTTGAAGGCTTCCTTGAGATTGCTCGTCCAGCTCTTGCCGTACGCCATGGTGACCTGCCGAGTGAACCCACCCTCACTGTCGTCGTCGATACCTCCTTGCTGCTGTGATGAGGCTTTGTTCTGTCGGCCCGCGATCATCTGCGCGGCCAGTTCCTTCATATCCCGCGCCGCCACGCCTCCGCCTTCGCCGCTGTTTGCAGTAACGGGGAAGTCCCTGAAGCGAGCATAACCGCTCGTCTCGATGTGCACATTGATGGCAGGGTAGCCGCGCGGGTACTGCACGACGGGCGCTGCGTCCGGATTGTTCGGGTCGGCATATAGGAGGGTAGATTGAAAAGAGTTGACCTTGCCGATGTTCCATTGGTGGCCGGTGGACGGATCGCGGCGGATGATGGTGAGGGAGAAAGGGGTAAAGGGTTTTTGATTGTTGGGTGGAGGCAGGGCCGAGTAATGGGTTGCGTGTCTGGACCAAGGAGAGGGTGATCGCGAGGGACTGGTAGGAGATGCCAGCGGGGTATGGTGTGTTGGCGGGAGGTCCAGTGACGCGCGACCAAGGTTGAGAGGCTGCTGGTTGCGGCGATGGGGGAGAGGGACTTTGGGATCCGAAGGGGAAGGGGGTGTTGGTGCGCGAAGTGCCGCGGGTGGTTGAGGGAGGTCGTTGGGCGGTGATGTTTGTTCCGAAGTCATTTGTCGTGGGCCAAGAGGCTTACTAATGATGGGGACCGCGGCGGTCGAGACCTTGGCCGGGATAGGTGGCGCAGGCATGTCACTCGGTTGGACCACAGCCGGGTGGGCGTCTCCTGTGGTTGGGACGTTCTCCTTGTTCTGACCTGGTACCGTTGATGGTGCGGGCTTGGCCTTGTCGCTAGAGTTGATAGTATCCACGGGCGAGGTGGGTTGCGAGATCTTTGCTGTTGCTGGCAGTGGTTTCCTCACAATCTTTCGCTCGGTCCTGGTTGACTCCATGCTCCCCCTGCCCGCGGCCTCATACCTCTGGGCCTTTGCTGACGCTGCCATAGCCTCATCGGACGGGGTGTCCAGGTGGATATAATAAAGAGCATTGGCGACGTCGTCCGCCCCTACGCTGTTTTGTTGTGGCTTGAAGGGAGATAGAATGACATCTGCATGGAAGTCAGTTGAAAGAAGTGAGCGTGCGAATGTGTAAGTGCAAGCTTACCGCGAGATCCTGGAACTCTCGAGATGTACAAGCATAGCGTCTCATGTCTTTCGATCGGGTTGATTGGGTATTGAGGAGGATGAGCGGCGATGTGGTTGATGGCGGACAATGACTTGGCCTCGACTTGAGCCGCCATGATTGGCGTGGTGGTGAGATTGGTCAGATTTCAGTGTGGGAAATAATGAGATGAGTAATTGTAAGTAGGTATGAAGATGCTTAAGTTAGTAAGAGTGAAAGTTCCGGCCAACGTCGAGAATAGGGCTGACACTCGCGGTATGTGGTGCGGCTGTTGGCTTTCGGCGGTGTCGGAGAATTTAGTTGTCCAGGGGTTGCGTTCGGCTGCGCTGGCGGGCGGGCGGGCGTTCGGCTGGGTTGGGCGTCAGTGTAGTTTCCAGGTTGGCGTTTGAGAGGCAGATTCGTAGAGAGGGCTCCCATGTGGCACGCATCAAAATATCAGACGAATCCCAATTGTCGAGTGTTGGAACCCACCCCGGCAGTCTTCCGGGAACTGTCTGATGTTGGTGGAGCCCCGGCGCTGTACTGCGCGTTACTTCCAGCAGGTTAAGCGACGAACCGGACCCGCTGGGGGTTTTTTACAAGTATGTCGGCAAGTGGGAAATAAGTAGAAAAAGGCTTGACTTTGACCTGGGACCCTTATTTGATGGGACGCTGAATCGAATCGGATCCCGTCGTCCCTGGAGACTGATTGATATTATTATTCCCAGGAACACTACGAGGGAAACGCAAAGGCTGGGTGGTGCGACTAGAAGTAAGACAGTCCCGTGGAACACGATCAAACAGGCTTATGTGTTCGTTGTCACGGTGAGGGCGGCAAAGGGGCCTCGTCATCGGCATCGGCGCCCCCTCAGCTTTCAAGTGCAATCAAAACATGGATTCAATGATCAAGCCGTGCAAGTCATTGGGGCTGTGCAAATCTGTCATCGGGCAGTCGGTAGGAAAGGTGTTGTTTCTTCAGCCTTACCTTACCGTGTGTGCCTAGGCACTTAGGTATTCACCCATGTCCAGTACTGCACATACTAGTCTGCCCCTTCCAGCCACCAATAAATCTCATTCTATCCCATTCAACGTCTCTCCCTGTGTAGAACTGACTCATTGCCTCATTCTGTGCGAGTCTACTACGATGGTATTGTCCGATAGACGACCTGTCTTCCAAACACGAGAGGCTAAGCAGTCTAAGACTTAATGCGTGCGCCCTCTCATCCCGTAATGCCCTCCCACGTCACAGCCGCTAAACTCTAATTCTTTTTTGACAGCCTTAAAACAGCACCAGCGCGCTAACATGCCTGATCCTATTTCTTTTTTATTTTGAGCCTCCGATCGAACAAAGCACCGAGTCATTTATTCTTTACAGTGGGATTTCTGCGCATTGCATTGAAAATCCACGATAACCAAGCACTCGCTCTGCTCATTACATCATGAACAGTCCAGACCTCGTCGGCAGCCACGCAAGCTACGCGCCGATCGCTTGGCTTCAGACAAAAAAAAATACCCACTCGGCTCTTCCCGGCGAGCTGTCAAAGAGAATAACCATGATTATTATTATATGCAGGCTGACTAACTTCTTGGCATTTTATGTACAGTCCCCATCTGCTATCATCTCACAGCCTCGCATCCCGCATGCGCGTTCCCCCCCCCCCTCCACCTCGATGAGCCCCGTGGGGACAGACTCTCTAGCGCTGCTTGGGACCAAGAACCACCAAGAATCCGCCCCCATCACCATCTATGCCGTCGCCAAAGAAAAGGTGGCCCTCGAGTCAGTAAGCATACTTGGCGGCGCTGTCTTTTGCCTGTGTCCGGAAATGACCGGTCGTCCTTCGCGAATGCGGTGCCTCGGAGCAATGTGATGCTCGGCTCGGCCGTGTTTCTGAAGGTGTGAACACACTCCGTTGTCTCGGAACAAAGTGTGAGTGCGGGCTGGTATCACCGGCCAAGACACAGGTCGGTAGCTTTGGTACCGGCCATCCCGCGAAGACAGCCGTCCTGCAATAGAGCCCGGATGTCGAATCGTAGATCACCGCCGCTGCTAAGGACTTGGCGAATCATTAATGGGTGTACAAAGAGTGTGAAAAGAAATGACCGGCTCAACAAGATTGGCTTCCATGATTTTGTTCTGTTTATACCGACACACAACAAAGCCTATTAGCGAATTGCCATGGTTTCATGGACATGGCCAGACATAGAAATGAGTACCCTAGATCACCAAGCATTACAGCCACCAAGCGTTTTGAACTGTCTCGAGACAATGTCCTTGTTTCTTTGCAATTATGGACTGAGAGCACAATGTCTTTGTGAGCCGCTTTGTGATGTTCCTATCTCCTCCTTCAGCCGTCCTTCTGCCCATGGAAGCAGTATGCATGTTGAGGTATTGTCGAACAACAACCCATCTGCAAGTAGATGTATAAAGCTGAACCGAATTCCTTTTCTTCCGTATGCTTCCAATTGTCGTGTGCCAGAGCGAGAGACTACTGCCCAAACTGAAGCTTTGGACGATCTGAGAAACGTGATCCAATCTTTCGAACTGTGGATTTCAATCACAGACATCGAGTCCCCCCCTTGGTTCTCGTTCACACAAGTCTCATACCGCCCAAAAAAGGTAGGTCCTGGTCCATGATCATCTATGGCTTCCAACTTTCGCACCTTGCTCCTGCAGCGTGCACAGCGTGAGCAGGAACTCAACACGCTCGTATCCGCACAACACCCTATCGTGCGCAACTTCTCCGGTGAGATGCTTTCCTTACCTCACATACAACGCAGTGCGTTTTATGGCTTCGCTCTGCGCTGGCCGCAGACGTACATTGCCTACCTTTTCGAGGTCCTGTCACAGTCCAACCGCCTCCCCTCCGCCCTGCGATCCACTGGGACACCTGCGCCTGCTCCTGATCCCGAGCTTCAAGATCAGCTGATGCTCTTCCGCACCTCTGCTCTGAGCCATCTCAACCGTCTCCCTGCCCAATACCATTCCGTCCTGCTTCCTCCGGCCCCTCCTGTTGAGCCTGACATCGTGATCTTTACCGAGCTCCGCACCCGCCTTCTTGCCAACTTGTACCATCTCCGTGGGATTGACACATTTGCCTCGACAATCAGAGACAACCTTGATGCATGAATGGTCTTTATCACTGACATAGCGCATCACACCGAGACGGACACATGGGAGCTGGCAATCCCCACCGCCGTAGATGTAGCCCTGTTGCGTGACGAGTATGCGAGGCTGGTGGGAACTGGTGTCTTGCCGCCCATGGAGGAGACAATTCGAGACTTTGCGCAAAGCCGCGCACTGGACACTGCTCAGAACCGTGGCGAGGCCAGAGACCCCATGGCTGTTGTTGCTCCTTCTTCTTCTGTACCCGAGCGCGAGCAAGTGTTCGACTTTGGTACGGAGTGCACCTGGTGCTCGGCCAAGCTTGTGCAGACTAGTCAAGAGGCTGCTGATCTTCCGGACTGGGAGCCTTTGCGTACGCTGCCGTGCTCACACGTTGTGGGAGCTGTTTGTTTCGAGATTGCTGGCGATCTGAAATGTCCCATCTGTAGGTGCTTGGTTGGTGGGACCACAACAGACTCAGAATGGGTTTTGGTATGAGGCTGGACCTTGTATGAATGGCATATGGGAAGAGGAGCATATACCCGAGTAGTAACAGAAACCAATCCAACACTCTCACCAAACTGTGATTACCGAAATCTCTCATGTCTTTCCATCTCGCGTAGCCCAGTCCATAATGACCTCCCAGACTCTGCCGCCATCATGCGGCGTTGAAATATCATGGAGCAGCTCATCACGACTTGAAGCTGCCTCACTTTTCTCAGACGGCTTGTAGGTTCCATTATCTCCCTCGCTCAAAGCCTTTGATATCTCATAAGTCATTTCCGGATGTCCTTGGAAAGTCATGATCCGGTCAGACTCGGAGATGGAAATCTCGTTACTCTCTGTCAAAGACGCAAAACCGGGAGCGAGCCTGGAGATGTATCGCACGTGATATTTGTGCATTTTCTGGTTATATATCAGTACTAGGATAGTTACGCCATACACAGCTTTTGAAATAAACCACTCACTAATGTATTATCGCTAAATATCTGCTGCCCCTTGGCTGTGAGTCTAATATCCTGAACGCCAATCTGCAAAGTGTCAGCGGCCATGGATTCCCAATCCAACAGCAATCTTGGAACATACCCGGGGGCCATCTTCAACCCAGGCGAGATCTCCTCCGAGAGCATAGTGAATCGCCTGATGACCCCAACAGATCCCTAGTAGTTTTGGACCAGTCGGCTCTCCTGCCACCTTGCGGACCATATCAAGGACTTGTAGAGCCCAAAGTGGTTTATCCTGGTCCAAAAGATTGACTTTCCCGCCACTGAGAATGACGAGGCGATAGTCCGAAAGATCTGGTATTTGCTCTCCATTCGCAATGCAGCAAATGTCCAAGTGACTGGCGGGTGCCGTGGCATGAATATTTGCCAAAAATGATTCCACCATGAGTTTGTCGGATGGCGAAGAAGATGGGTAGTTCTTCAGCAAAAGGATTTTGTCAACTTTGAGTGTCTCCTGGATAGCCATCCTGCCTCAAAATTGACTGAATCGGTCCCGAGAACGATTATTATCACCCAAAGTATGTATGCACGGAGAGAGCTGATTTTCAGCTAGGGCGACAATTTGCAGAAGCGGTCGATGGAGCTGTTTGACTACTTTCGAATAAGAAATGATTTTTTGTTAGTTGTGGTCCATTTGCCCGATAGCTACAGGTAGCCAGCCGAGAGAGTATTTGAAGATAAGAGTGCTTTGCCCATGAATTTAGGGTCCCGGCTGATTTCCGGAGCTCGTCATCGGGCCCCGCATAGCGACACAACTTCCGGTCCGGAGCACTGCGCGCATGAATATTGAACTACGAACGAGCATCCACTTTGTGGTCGATGAGATGAGACTATTCTGCCATACTGTCTGAACTCCTCTTCACGATGAAGCAAGTGCATTGTTCCGGCGATCCAAAGGAGGTATGATCATAGCCTTTCCCTCGAATACTACGCTCTAACGGCTGCCATTTGTAGATCGGACGTAACCATGGCACCGCGGCCCGAGACCAGGTCCACGGCTCTATATCATTCTACAGCAAGTTATTCCAAGACAAATGCTCCATGAGCTGGGACGACGTGACAGCTGAAGCCAATAAATATGTCGCCCCACTGCAAGTGACTTGTTCACGATATCTCGAGGAGATTGAGGGGCTAGCAGAAGGGGCTGGCGTCGGCTTTCTCGACGTTCTAGCCCTCAACGTCCGCACAGAAATCATGTTTGGCCTCTTTACGGATCCCAACAACGCCGCCAACCATGCCGACATCCCCAGCGACGGCTGCACCAGCCTAGGCTGGGTCGATGAGTCCGGGCAGTCGTATCTCGCACAGAACTGGGATTGGCAGTCCGCGCAGGGGCCGAACCTGATCATCTGCCACATTTCGCAGCCGGACACCAAGATCCCCAATATCTCCATGGTCACGGAGGCCGGGATCATTGGCAAGATTGGCTTCAATGCTGATGGCGTGGGGTGTTGCCTGAATGCGATTCGTGCGCGTGGCGTCGATGCTACCAAATTGCCGGTGCACTTTGCGTTGCGGACCGTGTTGGAGTCGCCGTCGAGGGAAAAGGCTGTTGCGCAGATTAAGGCGCTGGGAGTCGCTGGGAGTGCGCATATTCTTGTTGCGGATCACTCGGGCTCGACTGGCTTGGAATGCACGCCTTTTGGGGTCAAGGAGATTTCTATGGATTCGAACAAAAGGGTCTACCATACCAACCATCTGGTTTTGGAGCATCCAGGAGTGGATGAGCCGCCTTGGTTGGAGGATTCCCACGAGCGTCTGTCCCGTATTCAGAAGTTGACAGACACCGTAACTACGTCGAAGGTGGAGGTCAGGCAACTATTTGAGATGTTCAAGGACGAAGAGGGTTGTCCGTGCTCAATCAATCGGAAGCAAGAAGGTATTAGCGGGTTTCAAACTTTGTTTACTATTATTATGAACCTGGGAAACGGAGAGGCTTTGGTCAAATTTGGTCGTCCTACGGAAGATGGAGAAGAGATACGGCTGGTGCCATAAGCGTGGGGGGTTTGCACTGACCAGTGCTATCCTGGGCGAACAAGTTGTTTTATAGTACTACACACTTTAGTTGCAGCGTGGAGACTATTCATGGTAGTATACACCGATATGAAGACCCACGAGATGTGTCGTGGTGAAACATAGGTCTATGATCTCTGACCTCTCTCTGATGTGCTACCTAGGTAATTTTGTGTACCAGAGCTTACAAGTCCATTGGAGGAATGTATAAAAGTGTACGAAGGCAAGTGAATTGCTTTGAATCTATTATACTAGTGTATACCGTTTGTCTAGATCTCCGATGAGCGAAGTTGGCGAATGGCATCGTCAAGGATTTTAATGGCATCTCTAATGCGTTGGTCGCCATCCGCATCATCTTTAGCGTCCTTCAAAGATGAAATCGCATCTCCAACAAAGCCGATAGAGTTTTTCATTGAAGTCTCGTACAATTTAGCATCCACTGCGTCCTCTTCAGCAGTCTTTGCATCTTTATCGTGAGGCGGTTGAAGTAACGTGATAAGGTGGTACACCGGAGAATCGCCGCTTTTGGTCGTCTCGCCAGCTTTCAGTCCTTCTGAGCAGATGATAAACTCCGAGATCTCAGCGAACCCAGTGCTTAAGTCATATTGCTTGTCCACGCTGGTGTGGTTTCTCGCAAAGGGCTGGAGGATTGCGAAATCGTTGAATGGTGCTTCACTAGAACCCAGCCTCACAGAGCCTGGCTTCGTGGGGTCCTTTTTCTTCGATTTGAATGCATCCTCAACCATTTTGCGTGTGTCTTTGTCTAATATGTTCCGTGTACCAAGAACCTTCATCTCCGCTGAACCGCCGCCGGCCGCAGCGTAGTTGTCAATAATCATGTCGCGGTAGTCGATTCGTGTGAGCCGATTCGATTCACTGTCCTGTTCATCTTGGGTCTTGACGGAGAAGTTACAGTAAGCTTCTGCCTCGATGTTGACGGCGTAACTGTTGAATTGGGTATCTTCACTGCCGCCATAGTTTGAGCCGCGGATCTCGTAGGCTTTCCACTGACCGGGCACCGCAAAGTATGGCGCCATGAAATCGACCATGTCGGGAGTGAACGTGACCGGCAGTCGCCTCATGCCATACTCTTCAATTGTCCGCCGCCGAGGAGCCATGATCAGTATGTGATTTGCGATGATCCTATGTTTAGGACTCGCGAACGTATAGAAGTGGTCGGTGAGCCCTAAACTTCGACTCCAGATTGTTCTTTAGTAGCGTTTCGAATGACGCACACCCAACAAATTTTCGTTTCGCGGTATCTGTTTCTATTTAAAGTATTGCCATTTCTTCTTGATTGGAATTATCAGTGCTTACCATTTGCGGGCTGCTGACAAGGTGCAGAACAAAGAAAATGGAGGGCGGAATGGTATCAACGAGTTGCATTCTAGGAACAGCCTCAACTAAAAATTGATTGGCCTACGCTTACACTCATTCAGTAACAAAGATAACGAGGAGAGAAAAGTCTTTGTGTTGCGTTGGTACGTGCTATAGGTCCCGTGCCCTGACGCATTTCACCTTTTCAACCTTTGCCGCATACCATTTCTCTAAAAGCAATTCCCAAGGACGGAATTATCACTGATATGAGCGCTTCATCAATGTCTTGTAAAATATAGCTTAATATTATTCAGAACACGTCTGGTACTATGCATATAAGCATGTATCAGGTGTACTTGACTAGATTACTTCTCCGAATTTGGACTATGCATCATCTTCTGCTCGTTCCCTTGGATCCACGCGCCTCATACCAATCCAAACTGACAGGACTCTTCGTGAGAGGCTCAATCATGGAGAAGTCCTTGTTCACATCCAATATCCCCGAATCCATACACCATTCAAAGAACGTATCTCCAGCTTGATTCATAAACTCAGCCAGAGCCATCGTCTTGTACTTTGTCAAAGGAGTTGGGGCGGCGTCTTCAGCCAGGACTTCTTTCAATGTAGTTGCTGGGATCTCCCACCAATCCGGAGTGATATCGGCTGCGACAAGACGGCCGAGAAAGGAAAAGTAGTTGACCCAATTACTCTCGGGTTCAGAGTGCTGAAACTCGGGGTCGTCTGTAGAACTTATTAGCTGTGAAATCCAATTTCTCAGAGATCATAGACGTACAGAGGTCATCCCAAGCAGATAGCAGAGCATCGTCGAGGGTAGGCAAGTCCGTCCACGGCGCATCATTACCCTATATTCGATAGTCAGCCCCTGATGTATCCATTCGTATTGTGTTTGGGACAGAACTCACATCCCAAGTCCTAACCTCCATCGGTGGCAAGTGAACAAGTTCCCGTAAAAGCTCCACTAGTCTGTCTTGTCCCTCGTCATTATGCGGAATTCTCTTTCCTAATTCAATGAACATCGACCACACATGGAGTAAGTATCCAGACAATATGCGGTCCTCCAAATGGCAGCGAAGAGGATCAAGTGGTAAATAAAAGCTCCAGTACACATCATCGACCCTGGCAGCGCATTCCGAAGCCCTAGAAGATTTAGCAACCAGGCAGTCCTCAAACGTGGCACACAGCGACGAGCCCCAAAGCACGCCAGGCTCCTCATTAGCTTTGAGCCAACTCATATATGACTCCCACGCCTTGATCTCGACGGGAGGCTTTGGGGTTCGGGGTACGGCATTCTCGACGCAGTCAACTTCAATGATGGCATCTTGAACCAGTGAAAGCTTGGCCGGCTTCCTTACTGCACCGCCCGAGGGCTTGACTGCGGGAAGGGAATTACTGCTCGTAGTTGATATGGAGGTCTTCCTTATATGGTGGTGACGAGAGGTAGGGAGACGGGGTTTCGGAACTTGCGCGGACGCATTCTTGCCTTTCGTGAACTCGACCTTTGAAGGCGAGGGTGGCGCGTGGCCGACGAGGTGAGTATAACGCATATTAAAATTATTGGCCTCCGGGGCTATAGATTCTGCTCAGCAGTTAAATTTTCTGCCCTGCAGAAGGAGTAATATCTGTCCAGCAGTCGGATTATTGAAAGAAAAGTGTGGATTGATGCACGGCACCAACACTGCTCACTTGATACTTTCGGGTCTTTTCGTCTTGGCAAGTCAGCAGGATGTTGATTTTATATGAGAGAGGACAGAATTCAATGAGGTAATCGTATTCCAGGCAACCCAAATTGACTGCCTATGCTGACCGAGTTGCAAGACCAGGCGCTTGTCTGACACCCCTGTTGCGTTGTATGGTGAGATTGGGTTGCGGCGTCTTCGCTGGTGGTCAGCTCAGCTCGCTTCCAGGCCTTCAATTCGAGACCTTCTCTCTCAGTGTGTATTTTCCAGTCTTGCATGATTTAGTAAGCGACACCTGGTTTCAATTGCAGTGCGCGCTGGGGGTGGATGAATGATGTTGGCCGCGGGGCAGGTCAAAGGCCACTTGCACGGCCAATTTCGGGGGCGAAGCGTCTTCCCAAGCAGTGCGGCATCCTTCTCTGCCAATCAAAATACCTGAGCTGATCGAACTTGGGGTTGAGCTACTTGAGACGTCTCAACCTAGTGGAACCACGAAGTTTATGTCTGTTTTTGAAAACTTTGGATCTTAAGGCGCGGTAACCCAGGAGGTGACTTTGAAAGCTACAGAAGCTTATACTGAGACTGAAGCTGCAAATTTCTGAATATATTTGGAGATCGGCGCCTCGATTATGAGATAGAAGAAATATGCCGGGAGTGTCGACGTGGCTATAGTGCTAGTTGGATAGTAGAAAATTTGGTTGATGACTGCGTTGACACTCTGCCTAAGGCTTGGAATTGTCGTTTAAGAGTTACATAAAGAGAGAAATCAAGACGTCCGGCGAGGTCTGCAACAAACCCGAGCAAGAACCGACACTTCTCATATCTAGGCAGGATCGTACCCTTGACCTGACGGTACAACTTCTTCGAGATCCTCAAAACTCGTTGCCTCACTTGCTCCCTGACTGAAACGGAGAGCGTTGACTTTTCTGGCAGAATTGAACCTAGAACGCTTGTTTCCAAGTCCTCGGCCCACTTCCTCATCCTCCAAATTTCCAAAGCTCCTCTTTCTCGACTTGTTCGAGGTCATCGGCGCCTGGTCATCGTGCTCATACGTGCATTCGCTGGCGAGGGGACTGAGTCTGCCAATGCCTTCATATTTGCTTTCCTGCTTGACTTTAGCACTAGGCCTAGGCGAAGTCGGCGCGGGCATGAGCAGGTCGGGGTTGACCAGCGTTTCTAGAGGCCTAGGGTTTCCGAACCGACGTGGTTCCTCGCGAGACAGCTCCTGCAAGAAACACTGCAAATAATCACTTTTCCTGGCCGTCCCCAAATGAAAGCAGTTTTCCGGCTTTCTCGTATACTTTGTAAATGCGTTCCAGTGCTCATGCGGCCACACCTTGACTGGCTCGTTGAGTTCTAGGGCCTCGAGTAGATCAACAATGTTGATAAGAGTGCCGCGCAGATCATCACGGCATCCTTGAATCGTATCGGAGGCCTCAATACGTACTGCTCGGCACAGTTTTTGATATCCTTCCAGCGTGGAAGCAGAGTCTTTGAAAAAGCGCGTGTACAACTCATAGTGCATCGCTGTTGTCCGGCGCCTCTCATACAGGTGCTTCACGTCCTTCGGCTTAACATCACATCCTTGGATGGCTTGAGCTTCCTGGGTGAGTTGAAGTTTCACCTCCCGGCTGAGCTCGTCGTACGGTCTCCATGTCGACCGAAAGCCCTGAGAGCATGCGACTGTGCTGGTGGGCTTATCAGCGGCTACTGCGGCCAAAGTGGAAGCAATTGGCACAGGACGGGGCACAAAGGTGGAAACGCTGGGAGAAGAGTGTCCCACCACGACCGCATATAGCTCGGCGTCGTGTTCCTGCATCCATAGCTTGGCCTCCTCAAGGCTTTGGTGGCCCTTGAACCTCGATCCTGAGAAGCCAGTGACTTGGGCGGAGCAATCCAGCCACTTTTTGTAGATGCCAGGTCGCCGCCCTTTGGCAACTGCGTAGAAAACTGGTTTGAATTTCGCCATTTTCAGTGGTGAGAGTGTGGTAATCGAGATTGTCCTTCAAATGACTGATCAGACGCGTTGGTGCGCGTGGAGTTCGTGGCTGTCTGTCGATAACGCGTCACAGCGCCTTTGTATAAGTTCAAGTTCAGTGCAGTCTAGATGCCACTTAAGCTCCGGATACGGCCTTCTAGATTTATTCTAGTCCAGTATTGCTGCATATGACATTACCTCACAGAAAATTCGGGTTGGCACCTGGTCGACATATATATAATATCGAGATTCGAGCTTAGAAAAGACAGTAGAAAGAGAAATGCCTGTGATGCAAAGTGTTCCGTGCTCTGCATAGACCCGACCCACCCGCCGACCCAGAAAGAATGGCCAGGGTCAGGTCCAACACAGCAAAGAGGATGTTCTGTGCCACATAAAGCCCAGCCATCAAATTATGTGAGCCAGCGAAAAAATGGAAACGTGCGATGTCAAAGGAAGCAAGTATAATAACTCAGCCTGCCTCTCATAACTCTGACTTCCGACCCACCCCCGTTCTACACATATGGCCATCTTGCGCCACAGTCCAAGCCTCACTCCCAACGCCTTTGGTCGCATAGAAGAGCGAATCCGGGTCATACTTCTTCTTGATCTTCAAGAGTCTCTCATACTTTGATCCAAAGAACGCCTGTTGGAAGTTTGGCTGGAGAAAGTCACCCTCATTCATGTATGCACCCGAACCAGGCGTCACAGCCTCCAATGCAGGCATGACTGTATCCGTCATGAGCTTCTGATAGGCTAGCATTTGGCCCCATTCTTCTGGGTCAAAAGACCAAGGGGTGGATAATAGTGTGTGGATGACTGGGCCAGAGTCCATGCGCCACTATTGCAGCCATAAGTCAGTGAAATGAGCATGGGAAGTAGTATGGAAACACGAGCAAAAGGATTTGCAATGTAGGAGATTTCCAACAAGTTCTTCTCCGATTGCAAGGTATGAGTGAAATAAGACGGTCTGAAATCAAGAGTATACTCACAGCAGGCACTACAGCATTCCTTTCGTAGTCAGCGAATCCGCTCACGTCGACGGCGACAAATGTAACATTGACGGAACCAAGATCTAGGATGGATCGAATTGTCTGAACCCAGGCTGTTGTGTTGCCTTCAAAGGTAGACCGTGGAACGAGTCGGCCGCCGTACTGCGCAATACCTACTTCAGCAAACGTTCCTGTAGGGAGAGGGCCGAAAAATGAGACGAAATGGTCGTAGTATGTCGGTGACTCAGTGTAATTGACGGTATAGGTGATGTTCAGGTCGGAGAGAGTCGTCAAGAAAGGATTCCATGCGGCCTCGACCTCAGCTGCTGTCTTGTTGTATGCAGTGACCGGCCCAATTTGGAAAGACTATAGCGTTGTGAGCAATGAATTAGAGATACACCATGCGTTGGAAATGAGAAACTGACTGTTGGCGTAATAATCGCTATAACCATGCTTCCTGCGTCTACTAGAGCAGCGAGCTCGGTGGAGAACGCGCGGATACCTTCATCAAAGGTATCATTCGATATACCGGCGGTAGATATATCAATATTCACACCACCAACGTACGCCTCTGGATGAGCCTTCACAGTCATCGAATATACGACCGCAAAGTTTCCGCCACCGCCTCCGCTCAAGGCCCAATACAAATCTGGATTCTCGCTGGGGGACGCGGTGACAAACTGACCGTCAGCGGTGATCACCTCGAACTGTAAAGTGTTATCCGCCGAGAGGCCGAAAGACGTAGCGAGAGCTGAATGACCGCCGCCCTGAGTATAACCTCCTGCGATCCCCACTGATGGGCATTCACCGGTGAGTACAACGAGGCCCTGATCCTTTGCTACCTCAAGGACTTCACTATTATTTGACTGTTAGATGTCTCCATGGTGCTTATGAAAATAGCGATTGGGTGAGGTATAAATGACAAACTGAAACTTACAATCCCTGAACGCCCGCCCCTACCTTTACTGCCTTGCCAGTATAATTCGCATCGTCCCAGTCGAGGAATGCAATATCCTTGAGATGATGCGTCCACACAGAGATGGCTCCGGCACCTGTAGACCGTCCCAGATAGTCGTGCCCCGTATTCCGTATTACGAAGCGAATGTTGTATTCCTTTGCGAACGCGACTGTTGCGGCAACGTCGTCCGGGGTTGAAACGTTGACAGTGTAGCGCACATAGTTGCCGTATCGACACGGGTCATTTGGGCTCGTAAAGGGATCGCAACTCTTGTTGGCAAAGAAGGGAGCTTGTATGGAAGACGGATCCGGATAACTGTTGTGTGGTTAGAATCCATGGCTGTTCTTGGTTTGTTTTTTCCCCCTATAGGCATAACATAGATAGCACCAAGCAGCTGCACAAATTCTGTGCCCTCTACTATATTTAACAGGATGACCTACTGGATTAGTGGCTCATGCCACTCACTTCTCAACCATGCACATGTGGCATTGTTGAAATTTGGGACGTGGCAATCGGTAGCTAGAGGTACAATAGCGATGAGCCTTCCGTGCACCGTGGTATTGAGAGTATCAAACTGTTCGATCGATGGCCAACAATCTTCCCCAGGAAAACATTTGCAAGTTGAATTTGAAGAGGCTAGTGCAAAGACAATAGTAGCCTGAAGACAGGCAATAAGGATGGGTACCATCATATCCACTCGTATCGGTAGCGTGGAAACGAGGTCTGGCTCCTTTGACTTTTGTGGAAGCACTTCTCAACGCAGAGGGGAGTTCATCTCTCCCGCCAGGATCACAATGAATCAACCACCCACTTATATAGTCGAAATGTCGGAAAGACTAGGAAGTGGTCAGATTGTATGTTGAACCCAGTCCGGACTCGAGTCCGACTGGACCAATGACTAATGCAGTATAGGGGGTTGTGGCCTTTGTAAGCGCAGAGTTACATACACTTTATATATCTAAGCGACACCAACGTATTAGTCGAGTATAGTGTGCGGAGTTACTCCGACATCCATGTAACTCGATATGCAGATCGAGATGAATGCAGTTCCAGTCTGCCCTTCCCTCACACTCATCTCCGCATGAACAGAGAGGGGCATGTCTCCTTCGGATAATGTTCGAAAGGCAGCCATGGTACAGCCGACCGAATAACACCAGACTGTTGCAAATATAATGTGAGATTCGGTCAACGCAGCTGTTCATGGCTCGCTGGGGGAATCAATTTCGACCTATCTAAAGTGGATCAGCTTAGATTCAAATTAGAGGCAACCACTATTCGTACCGATGTCCACTTGCCCATCTCAACTGTATCCGCCAAAGGATCACTCATAACGGAGAGACCAGAGATGGACTCGTCTCCATTCATGAACTCGACACTAAATGCTGCAGGGAAATCGATGATGAAATCTGCAAATACTTAGTGATGCCCACGTTTCCAGATCGAGTTCATCCTCACCCTGATAGGCGTCCCAAGTCACTTGATCAAGGGAATTAGCGACGCCCTGTGGTAGTCCCATCTGGTTTGTTGTCTGTTGTACTGGTGAAGCGTCTTCCGGAGAAGCAGAGCCATCTAGTTCCGGTATCAGGAGACGCAGATACTCGACAGCCTTGCGCGCGTCGCGAGACGTATCGCTTAAACGCAACCATACCGGGTATGCATTCTGCAGCAGACTATGAATCCTGGCTATGGTGTTCTGGTCTATGTCGTGTGAAACTTTGGTCAACTGTACGTAATAACACAAAACGCTCGTCCCCAAGAGAAAGATTGACTGCATCAGTGAGGACAGCATCCAGCGTAGTGAGTGTATTAGTCCGCTAGGTTGAGTTTCATCGTTGACCAGCTGCTGGAATTCAAGAATTTTGATGGCAGCTTGTAGGCAGGCGACTCGTGAATACTCGTGACGTGAGTACGGCAAGTACCTTCGGTGAAGCCAGATGACCAATCGTTGAATAGTCAATTGAAGCCATATGCGGTGCAAGACAATCTGGGGTGGCACTATCAGTGATTGACTGATGGACTGCCATTGAAATACAGGCGGTAGCGAGGCCTCCGCTTCCCGGAGTTTCCCATCCAGCTCTAGGATCCTCTCGTACGAAGATTCCTGGGTAGGATTGTCGGCGATTAAATCGCTGATTAGTCCGCTGATGCGATCGATCCTATTCTTGGCTAGGCTATAGAGCACCGGCGTCACTTCAGTTTCGGGCCGTGATGAAGGTAATTCCAAAGTCGCACTGTCAAAGTCTGAATCTAGTAGATTGCGTGGCTCGGCTGTATCGTGCTGCTGTGATCTTAATAGACGAGGCAATCCCATTTGACTTGATAGCCGTAGATCCATCTGTACTACAGCCGCCCAAACCCGCCGTCTCATCTCGCCGTCGAATGGTGAAATAAAGGAAGTATGTCGCGGATCACGATGGTATCCAAAACTGAGCGCGAGCTGAACCAGAAGGCCTAGGAGAAGCCAGGGGCCAATATCCGCGTCTTTGCAGAGAAAGACCTCGCTAGTGCAATGATGGATCATAGTCTCTAGGACATAAGGCCCTCCTCGAGTGAAGTGGCCTAAAGCAAGACAATGCACAGTTCGCTCGCGGAATGCGTAGACGCGCTCCAGAGCGTCTGGATCGGCCGTGGCTTCTTGTTGGTATTGCGTGGACAGGCACAGAATACTGAACAATAGACCAAGCCACATGAAAGATGAATCATTCGGATCATTCCAAAAGTTCTCGTACTACGGCCAAGGTATATTAGCTTAATGAAGTGACTTGATCAGAGTTGGTGCGATTGTACCTCTCTTAGAAATTGACCACTGTGGAGGACAGCTATAGAATTGCGGTCAGTCTGAATAGTAGACTGACCGTTCAAAGGCGTCATGTGCAATCACATACCTGGCGCAACCCCTTGAGCGTTGAAGTATCGAGCAATTAGACGGTCCACAATAGGCCGTGCCGGGATTGTGGCCAGGATTTCACTCTTAGTGGCGTGGACAGGTTCGTAGAGTAGACGAGGGCCAGACTTGTGACGCGGAGATTCACTGTTAGCCAGCACCCTAGCCGTCTCTTCCTTGTCGTATTGATCCTTCAACTCGGAAATGCTGTCGAGAACAGCAGACCAGTGCACGCTGCTGACATAATTTTCACCAAGCGAGTGCACAGGCTCCAAAACTGCGGCGGAGGGAGCAGCCTCGTTGGCAGACACGTGAGGGCGCTTTGCCGTAGTCGTGGTCATCTTCCCTGGGTCTATTTTGGTCAAGCCTGCGGATGTAGCGGGATTATGTGCTGTATTTTGCATCTGCTGAGCCATGGAGTGCACAAGAGCCTCAAGCTGCTGGATGCGCTCACTGACGCTCACTGTAACCTTGCTTGTTGAGTTTGACTGGGAGGGAGCCAGGTAGGTACATGCGAGGGCGATGCCCTTGTCAGCGCACGTCTTGCACGGCAATTGACGATCACATCGTAGCCTGAAATTACGTTAGCTATTATATTTGTAGGGGAGTAGTTCCGGTTTACTTGCGACGCCTGCAGAAGGTACATGAGAGCTGTTGCTTCTCGCGGCGGCGGTCTCGTACTGATGCTCCTGCTTCTGCAGCGGCCCCAACCTCTTGAAGCGGCTCCATCTGTGCCTCGCCGGTCAGCTCGGTTGACAGTTTCTTTACAGCGGCCTGATTTGGCATTGAGCCAAGTGACGATGGTAGCGGTTCGGTGGACATTGCGTTACTATAGCGTCCGAATACTCGGCTTGGAATGATCCGTCTGACATGCACAAGCCTTGCGGTTTGCTACTTAGAGCCGTGACTTGGAGACAATCGCGTGCCGATTCTGGATTATTATCAATAAACGTTGACGGGCAGCTCGGCGGATGTGTCGACGGCTCAAATGACGGAGAAGTGTGCGGCACAGTGTATGATGTCCAGCGGAGCTTTCGACGGACATTACCAGACCCTTGTCACAAAGCTCCCATTAGGCAACCCCCCACGCCGGGGTTCAGGCTTACAGCATGGAACTTCCATAGTAGCACAGGTATACTGCAATATATTCACAATATTGCTCCGTTCCTCCATAGTCCGCCGGAATACCGCCTGAATGCCACCAATGAACACCTATATAAAGACAAGCGGCACCTCTGCGTCTGCCCTACTGCAGCTCCGAGCATGGCTGTATAGGCCTTGCATCGTATCATCACTCATACAATTTAGTCCACCATGGCAACAACCGAGCCATCGAGCGTTGACCAAGTGATCCTTTCGAAAGCAAAAGAGGACGGTCCCACGGCCACGAAAACCAGCACCGAAGATCGTGCTCACGGCGACGCCGAAAAGGGCCTCGACAGCTCAACCTCCCCAGAAACAGGCAAGAAAGATGGGTTCCTCGTCGAAAATGGAGACCACGAGGGCGAGGCGACCCCAGACCCGAATCTTGTAGACTGGAATGGCCCTGACGACCCTGCCAACCCGCGCAACTGGCCCAAAAAGAAGAAAATGCTAAACATTGTCCTCGTGAGCCTGTCAGTGCTCTACTCAAACATCGCCACGACCATGTTTGCGCCAGGAGCAGCACAGGTTGCTACTGAATTCCACATCACCAGCAGTGTCATCGAAACGCTCATGGTCACGATCCCGTCCTTGGGTGCTTCGATGGGTCCATTACTGCTGGCACCACTGTCCGAGATCATTGGCCGTATACACATCTACTGGGCTAGCGCTGTGCTGTACCTGGGCTGCACAGTTGGCTGCGCGTGTAGTACGAATGCGGCCATGTTCTTGGTATTTCGGTTTGTCTGTGGCTCTTGCGCAGCATCCTTTATGACTGTCGGCGGTGGTACGATCGCCGACTTGCTGGCTAAGGAGGAACGTGGTGGGGCGACTGCTATGTTCTCTGCTGGGCCCCTTCTCGGTCCTATCATTGGTCCTATCATCGGAGGTTTCATCACACAAGCTCTGGGATGGCGCTGGACGTTTTATCTAGTACTCATTCTAGTAAGAAGGCTCCCAGACTAGAAGCTTCATGGCGCTGACTCTGCTTCAATCAGGCTGGCACTGTCACAGCAATAGCCACGGTGACAATGCGTGAAACGAATGCCGCCATGATTCTCTCAGCAAAAGCCTCCCGCCTACGCAAGGAGACTGGAAACCCAAATCTGTACCCAGCCGGCCGGAAGCAAGGACAACCGTCAGCACGGGGTCTCATGGAGCGAGCTTTAATACGACCGCTACGGATCCTGTTATTCTCCCCCATCGTCTTTCTTACAGGCATGTATATGGCGATTACCTTTGGCATGACCTACCTTCTGTTCGCGACCTTTCCGTCCGTTTTCGAGCAGACCTATAGTTGGAGTACTGGTGTCTCGGGACTGGCATACCTAGGCCTTGGTGTGGGCTGCGCTATTGGTCTAAAGATCTTTGCCTCGCTCAGCGACAAGCTGTTGAAGAAGGACGGTGGACCAGAGCGCCGTCTGTTATTAATGATTTGGATTGGCGGCCCCGCCGTGCCTATAGGAATCTTTTGGTATGGTTGGACGGCGAATGTTGCCGTTCAATGGATCGTTCCCATTATAGGTACCGTCTTCATTGGCCTCGGAGTACTGATTGTTACTTCCTCGGCACAGCTTTATATGATGGACATGTTCGGTCCTGAGGGTGCGGCCTCGGCGCTAGCGGCTACTACTCTTGTACGTAACGCCTCTGGTGCATTCCTCGCTCTAGCTGCGGATCCCCTTTACGAGAGGTTTGGTTTAGGCTGGGGGAACAGTGTGCTGGGCTTCGTTACGCTGGCGTTTGTGCCTGTGCCGGTTTTGCTCTTCAACTACGGCGAACGGTTGCGGGAAAGGTTTCCCCTGAAGCTCTAGTTAGAAGGGAGAGCACCATATACACAAGGTGCTCTGGTCTATGGACAACTTTCGTCTATTTTTTACCGCTGCTCATTCGCCCAAACTCAGAGACAAAATGGAAGGTTGGGGAATACGGATGTCGCCCGGTCGGTCGAGGTTGAGAAGAGCCTCATACGGTAGTCCACAGATGAGGATGGCACTGACCCCGCGGTTGTCATTGGTAAAACCTTTGGCCTGTTCAGAGGTGAAGAGGAGACTGTATACCAAATGGCCAGCGCCTCTCCCTTTCTTCTACCCGTTGCCCTTCGGCGTGGACATGCTGAGCTTGGCGTAGACGGCCTGCGGAACTTGAAGATTCCTAGTCCTACGAGAGAGGAGAACACGAAATTTGGCATTGGTGAGCACGTATTGCAGTACATACGACACGAAAAGAGCACCACATACGAGTTGATGGCAGTGGTCAGGCTACGTGGTGACACAGACGGCGAGCGTGATTTCGTTCGGCTTTACCAAGGTGGCTCACAGAAGATTGAGCCGCATGGTGACCCGGCAAGAAGAGAAGGCTACGTCGATGATTCGTGGTCGATCGAAGATGAAGGTGATTATATGCTGTATTACGTTCGGCTGGATCGTAGTGCTGAGCGCCCCCAGACAAAGGTTGACAGAGGGACTGCTGAAGAGATCGCTGCCGACAGGGCAATCTTGGCTGCTATGGACAACGACACAAAGACTACATTGGATGAGTTGCCTAGAGCTCAGCCACGTAAGACCAATATAACAACGCCTGAACGGACGAGATGTTAACCTCTTCCAGCTTTCCAGCCCTTTATGTCATACTCTGATGATAGCAATGAACAGAGGAGCAATGGGAATAAAGACCCCTCTACGGGCTCAGCGGGCATGGAGAAGGTAGCTCAGCCGCGGACAGAACATTATGAGACTTCACGCCAGAAGCAGGGCCGAGAAGATTTTGCATCCCACAGATCCAGGATCAGGGTCAGAGTGAGGGAGGCAAGTGAGGAATTTCGAGATATTCTCAAAGACACAGAGCTTGCGTGAAAGGGGACAACGGGAGAAGATGATGGAACGAATAGAAAGTGCTTAGGAGATAGGAAATTGGCAAGTCACGTTGCCTCTGCTTGGGGCGAAGAATTCAAATCCACGCGAAAGCATTGCCTTGTTGATTTATTTGGTCGCCACGTAGTCACATCAGTTCATGGTTGTGCGCAAATGGACCCGAGTCGTCTACTTTATTATGTATTCCTCCCTGATCTTCACGCCTACCATCCGCTATTTAACGTTCCTCCTCGCTTCTTGCTTCGGTCGGTTGGACGTAACTCGGCTTGCGTACCTAGGAACTAACGAAATGAGACGATCAGCTCGTGATCATACAAGTAACAGATGCATAACTCACCATTGTCACCCCTCTCTTACGCTAGCACGTACCATGTGCTCCCCTTATGTATTCAGGTTGGTGGAAATACAAGAACGTGACTGAAGTGGCGCTGTAAAGAAAGAAGTTAGCATTTCCCCAGCCTTTGGCGTTGGAAGTGTCACAAACCTGACTGTCGCAGCGGCTGTCCATCCACACATTCCAAGTCGATCAAGCACCGGTCTCCATTCCCATTTTCTTTGGCACCTAAACTCCTGCACAATATGCTTTGGCGCTGACCCCGAATGGCAGCGCATGGCCGAACTAGCCAAACTGAATTCTTCTCTGTCACCAGCAGCCCTTCACTTTTTGGAAGGCAATGCGGGATCACCGGCAGCTTTTCTCCTGTCTTCCCCATCTGGATAATCGGTAAGGTCGTCGTCTGCCACCTTTTGATGACAAGAAGGCGTGCTTGATCCAGACACAATTGGTGACGGGAGTATGCCATCGAGCTTGCCAACTTGCTTATCTGAACCAAGCGTCATCATCGCTATCATCAAAGAAGTCACTGAAGACGGACTTCTCACGTTTGACAAAGACATCCGCCTCAGTCTTCGGAGCGCCACTTGAAACAGCCGGTCTGGCCAGTGCGGGAATGTCAGCCATATCCACCTCAGGGCTCTCATCCTTCGTGTGAGTGCTCTGAGCTCCCATCGGCGAAACAGTGGCCTGTCCGCTCGCGGCCACCCGCGAGATGTTTCCTTTCTGAGTGTCCTGACTGCTCCCCTTAACGTCCTCCGACATGCGCGCCGTGCCTTTGGTCTTGAAGATTTGATCTGGCACTGTGCCTGAGCGCAGCATCTCCTTGATCTCAGCGATGGTACGCCCATCCAGTTCACCAGGAGGCATTGACATGACATCCTCGGCGCCAGGAGCCTGCAGTCGCTCTCGGAACGTAGCCACGTCATTCTTCGTGTATGGAAGAAGTCCACCACGATCAACAATCTGCTGAGGCATGTGGCCCTCACAATAGATAGTCGCATATTTGATGAGGACATGGATCCAGCAGAATTTCTCACCATGTACTCGCAGTGGCGGCTTGTGAATGCGGTAGACAACCAAGTGGATAAACAGATCCGTCCACCGGTTGGATTCGAAGTGCCCAATCATGGTGCGACAAACTTTCATCCGGTTGTTCTCGTCGAATCTCTGCTCCGAGTCCAACGCGTGGCATCCTCTACCACTAAGTAACTTTCCACAGAAGCTGTCCACAATAGTGTCGCAGCGCCCATGCGCTACTTCCGGCATATGACAATGGCCAGTTTCATGAGTGCGTTTCCCACAGTTATGGCAGGCGTGCGCGTATAAACCCATGTCGACATCCGTCTGATTTTGGAAGACGTCCAAAATTGCTTCCGCAACCTTCTCCTGCATTTTGACACCATGCCTGACCCTGTCCGCTTCTTCCCTCACTTGAGAGGCGGGAACAAAGGGCGCGGGACGATTGGTCAAGTACTGAGCCCTGGTCCGGCCGCGCCGAGAGTGCCTAGGAAAGTTGTTGACGGGCCATACCGCAAATTCCGCCAGACCACTGGGACTGGAGTTCAAAACTTGTTCGAAAACTCCGAGCAGATAATCAGCGCCGCCTTCTCGGCTGTCGAGCATACCAACCGTGCCACTGACGTGGCCTGTAGTCTGTTCAACCCTTTGGGTTGCCGCCGACCCCTCTACAGCAAACCCGGGCATGAAGCTGCCGCCTGGCCTCGGTTTGATACCTCCACCAGTCGGGTATCCGTCATTACCACTGCTCCTGGCAATATCACCACCAAAGAGCCCAGAAGCGTTAGGCGATGGTGCATCTGTCTGGACTTGTCGCTGCTGGTCTGGCCTACCGGTACTATGTCTCTTCGCCTCTTGAGACTCGGTCTCTTCATCGACGCCTAGATCTGGAGATCCTACAGGGCTCGCAGCTCGCTTCTTTCCCTTTCCTTGCTCCGATTGCCCACCGACTTGAGCATCGCGTCGCGATTTGTCGCCGCGCCCCTCGCCTGAGTTTGATGGCCTAGCGCCCGACATCGTGGTTTGTAGTTTCTGGTCAGAAGAGATCAAAGTGTCAGTTTGCGATAGCTCGATGATACAGAATTGGAAATGCGATGGCTGCAACGTACTTTTTGTGGTGTTGTGTTTTGTGGTTTTTATTGGTTTGTGTGTGTGTGTGTGTGTGTGTGTGTGTGCGGAAGAGGGATCCAAGTTTGAAGTGTGCGCTGACGGACCTTCCCTTCAATCAGTGCCTCTGCGCTCAGGACAAAAGTGGAGCCAACGAATGTACCCCTCATTCGACAAAGGCTCGCAAAAGTGACAAGAGTCTTTAGTATGTCAATCCAAGGACTCGGCTGCTGCTGGTACTCGTTTGCCTATCCCTTTTATGCATCAAGCCCCACATGCAACTCAATTGACTGACTACTAGAACCTGTCCCACTTTATATTAAGTTGTATCTAGGTGGTTTTACAAGATTTTCCTTGACTTTTGTAGTAATAAAATCTGTAGTTATTTAATTTCTAAAGGCCTATGAGATGGCATGTCGTTCGTGGGCTGAGTCAGTGACATGAGGACTAAGCCTTACAATAAGGTTATGCACGGGACGGCCCGTTCCTAAAGTAAATTGGCATGCGTGGACCGCAAACTTGGGACATCTTCAAAGTCTATCACAAAGACCATTAGCTACAGGACAATGGAGCCGAAGACATTCTGCAAAGTTGTAGTTGATGAATAGAACTCCATAGAATATAACAGTACTCTTAGATTCCAGGGTTGTGAAAACAGCTTCATAAACTTCACAAAACGAGTCCGTAATCGGTTAGCGCTGTTTGTCGCAAGTTACAACGGACTGATTCCTAACTTGCAGGTGGACCAAAACGCGCTTCCAACTTATCATTCTCTCTTTGGTTTTGAAAACCTACCGCATCTCACAAATCATCACAGTTTTGAGGTTACGTTTCATCTCAACAAGGCAACAGGCGACAAACGGCGGCATCATATTCTCAAGTCTTGATGCAAACGAGCAAGATGGTGACATCTTTGGATTTGGCGTCCGATGAATCGCGGCGAAACTTTAGACTGGTAGAGGCCACCGTGTGCATCAAGTACGCGCGGTTCGACGGCTACGACGCGGAGAAGTTGGCAATGGAGGAGCTCGAACTGGTCAAGCCAGTTGCGTTAAGCAAATGTCCTTCGGATACAGATGTACCTGTGTCGGCTGACAGATTTCTGCGTATGTGCGCGAGATTCTGGTGGGCCCGTTGTCGTGAGTATCATCTTGCAGTCTTCTACATGTTCTCTTCTCTGTATTTCTACTTCCATACTCAATGAAACCTTGCTAACCCAATGTCTCTTGCTTCCTTCTAGTCGAGCAATGTCAGAGGTTTGGGGACGCCCAAGACGAGCCAGTACCCGGCGCTTTCGGTCTACCCGTACCGAAGGGAACCCTCTCGGCGCCTGGCCTTCGACCATCCCCTGAGCACAAGGAGATGCTAGATAAGCTGCGCAAAGAACCGGTAGAGAAGAAGCGGGAGTTGGATACTGGAGGAACTTCAATGCCATGCGAGCCAGTGCGGCAATCACAGCGCTCCGATTCTATGCCTTCTAGTCGTGCGCCAAAGAGCGGCGAGGGCCTTACGGACGGCAGAGATCGATCAATGGGCCTTGAGTACTCAAGCTATAGTCAGGAGGTGATGAAGGATCATGTGGCATTTCGCAACAAAGCCGAAGAAGTTAAGGTCAAGGATCAGGAAGAGGCCACAGCGGCTGGATTCGAGACAGTGGCGGATTGGCACAAGGCGCAGGGCAAGGAAATGGATGCATTGGCCTTCTACAAGTGGAAGTGCAAGATGTTGCAGGACACTATCACGTCGTCGGTGTCGAAGTTGATGGAACACAATGATCAAACGCTGTCTCCCAGTACGGAGGGCCCGCAATCGAAGCGTCGGAGAATTGGCAGATCAAGTACAGGAGGAGACTGATCTCAAGGCGAATTCGTGATCCTAATTTTTAGGTACATATATTGTACAATGCACTCTCCCTGACAAATTGCGCGTGTTCTCCAAAAACTCCGCTATCAAAGGCGCGGCCAGAGGTGCAGAGAACGTTGGCCACCAAGGCTGGCTCGTCCCTCGGAAACAAGAAGCTCGGGCGGGAGATCAAGGGTTCCAAGGAGCTCCTTGCCAATGCCATCGACGAACAAAAGCATTTTCTTGACGAGATCAAGAGGGATTTTTTAAGCCTTTTGGAGAATGTCAAGTGCACCGAGAATAGGCAGGAGGCTTTTGATGAGATAGCCATGTCGCGTAAAAGTGGCGCAAGGAATGTCAGAATCAAGGTGATGCCTTCGATCGACTTTATAGCATACTGTGCCTAGGTATGATGAATGCGTATCCGTCCGACTCGACGAGGAGACTGGAGCAATTCAGAGACGATTGGCTTGTGGAGAGTAGACGATTAAGTGATTAGTTTCAACCATCAATATATGACGGTTTGAGCTACGTAAATGGTGGTGGTGGTGGTGGTGGTGGTGGTGGTGGTGGTTCTGTGTAGACATACTTGATCAGATAAGACTGATCACGGGATTATGAGGTGAGTCCGGCCATCTGAGAGTTGACTGGTCTCCTTGTGAGATCACCAGCATGCGGGCGGAGTTTTCTTGAGTCCTCCTCCATATCACTATCACGCTGGCGGATGTGTTGTGTTGTAGAACGATCCAATTTGCACAGCTGCTCATTTGCTCACTTTCTAGTCCCATCCCGTCTCGACGCATCGCCGAGCATTTTCCTAAGCACATGTATCTGTCCTTCATTTCTTTTGAAAGATTTCCGCCACCACCCCCCAATATTCCACTACCGACGCCCGTACCATGTTAAGCGCCTCGACCCCTTCCACCTACAGGTCCTTGATTCCTTCCACTCGCATGTACTCGACTTCGACCGTGCGCAAGAAGCTGTCCTTGTCCTCTTCCGCGGTTGTAAAATTGACCCCGTCCCCTTCCACGCGTAGGGTACTGACCTCGTCCTCCTCCCCGAATCTGGAAATGACCTCGTCCCCTTCCATGCGTAAAATACCGGCCCCGTCCTCCTCGTCGGATTTGAGATTGACCGCGTCCCCTTCCGCGCGTATAATGATGACCCTCTCGTCCTCCACGAGGAAAATGGTGACCCCGATCTCGTCCCGACTGATGAAACTGGCGTTGTGTTGCTTCCAGGGGCTCAGGTTGACATTGTAGTCCTCCAACTGGATCACAATCGCCCTGTTGTCCTTGCTCTCCTTTAGCTGTGTCAGAATCGCTCAGTCCCATTTCCGAGGACTGAGGTCCACTGACGTTTAGTGAGACTTGACCACTACTTGCAGTCAGGGCTTGCCTTTCCACAGCCGGGTCTCGTAAGCTACGGCGCATCCTATCCATGATGGCTTGAGGGATAGCGATAATCTTCCTATGCTCTCTCGGAGGCGGGAGATCGAGTGAATTGACTGTCTTGTAGAAGATGTGCAACCGTTCTCCGACGGGAATGGGGTCATTGAGCTTGAAGCCCCAGCTCGGCATAGAGCTGGTCTTGGCCAAGTCCGGCAGCATCTCATCACCTCCGGTATTAAAGACTCGTATGTTGTCCGCGAGCCTGTGCGGCGGGTTTCGACATCGGACAATCGCCAATATGACATAGGCTTTCTTCTCCTGTCTGTATCGCCAGCTTCCCTCTGAGTCCTCCACTGGCTCAGATACCGACACGTCGGCCTGGAAGCGCCATAGGTTCAGCAACGAGTTCCGCGATTCACTCTGCACCAGGTCCACTTGCAACACGTGAGGACGGTTGAGGTAAGTATAGACAGTGTTACGGCCATCAAATTTCCGGCAAGTAACGTTGTTGACCAGTTGTGTCACCGTGCT
The DNA here is from genome assembly GCA_027946555.1 of Gnomoniopsis sp. IMI 355080. NCBI lineage: Eukaryota > Fungi > Ascomycota > Sordariomycetes > Diaporthales > Gnomoniaceae > Gnomoniopsis > Gnomoniopsis sp. IMI 355080. Next base: position 109,888 of record JAPEVC010000104.1, read on the forward strand.
GGGAGACACACCGTCCCATGGCAGCACGTCTTCCTTTGCAAGGGCGGCACCTTGCTGTATAACGCGTCCTCCAGGAGCGTCGAATCCCGCCATTAACACAGGATACCTCAACAGAAAGCTCCCCCATGGGTGGTTCCAAATCGTGTCGACCATCATAGACCCCCTACACATCTCCGAGAAGGTGGGAGACGCCGTGCCGGACTGCTCCATGATCTGGGCAAACGCAGCAGATCTCATCCTCTCCTTGATCTGCTCATGGTCGGTCAACGTTCGTTTGAAGTACGTCCAGATATACTGCTCCAATGCATCTGGATTTTGACTCTGCTTGGGCTTGGCCTCCGTCTTGACCGTGCCCCAAATGGCGCGCGCGAGAACAACGAGGCAGTCAAAAGCAGACAGCTCGTCCACCGTCTCCCCAGGGATGCAAGGCCAGTTTCTCCACAACACTGCTGTTGCCATCAGTGTATCATCGTCGAACTCGGATCGTAGATCAGGAAACGATGTCGCCATGTTTGTTTGTGTCTCGTTCGATCGCTCGGGTGTGGTTCGATGGGGTTGGTCGGGTGTTTGCAACAAAGACAGTTCAGGTGCCAGTTTGGTCGGGAACAAGTTTAGATGTATCACATTTCAAAGTTAGCCCAGCTACCGATAAGATCCAGCATATTCGACTCCTCCTCCAGCTCGCGATTCACCCTCTCAATCTCGCCTATCTTCTTCTCCAGCCTTTGCCCTTGGACTTCCAAGTCTTGCATTTGCTGCTCCAGAACTTTGCACGCTTCCAATACCTGCTCCGTAGAACGCACAAGTCGCCCGTCCAATACAGGCTGTAATTCGGCGAGGTCACTGAGATGACTCTTCCGAGCCTGTAGATCCTGCACCACTGCCTTGCAGTTATCGTAGAAAAAGCGACTACGGTATTTGACGTAGTCCTCGCCATCCTCGTGGTACCCCATCCCGCTCGTTTTACCAACGTCTCCACATTCTGTGCGGTTGAATCCGTCCTGGCAGACCATACTGTGGGCGAGCGCAGAGACTAGTGTTTCTGCAAAATACAGGTCCCTCCTCTCCCACACGCGGACAACACACAGTGCCTTGGGTGAAGGCTCCTGCCCCTGGAACTTCATCAGTGACAGGACAAACACAAATGGCTTGTTCGACGATGTCAGTATCGAATTGATCCCCTTCGTTGGGTCATGCTTCGGCAGCCGATCTGCCAGCTCAATAGACATCCCAACATAGAGCGGCGTTTGAATCATAGGCACATCTCCGCGAGGTTCGAGCTGCAAGCTGCGCTCTGTTCTCTTCTCTAGGCCCTTCAAGAGGTCCTTCATAGCTTCTCGTCCATTCGCTGACGTGATGAAGCGGGAAACATCGTGTTTGTGTATGCCAAACTGGTTGTCTACCTTTGCTACAAAATCCTTGTGCTCTTGGCCCGACGCCGACAACGGCCACGCCCCAGCCTCATCCCACACATCGTATGCCTCAAGGTACTTGTGCATATTCTTCACCAACGTTTGAGTCTCGGTCGCCGTTAGCCATGCTCCTTTCCTGCCTTGAACAGCTAACCCGACCACATAGACACCAAATTGTTGGGCCTGCTTGTAATGGCCTCGATCTAGACCTCGCTCTGGATCGTAGTCCCACGCCACAGTGCCGAGGACGATGGACTCTAGCATTGGGCGAGGAATGCTCAGGAACATGACAAAGTTCCGCCAATCTGCCTCCATCGATGTCCTCAAGTACTTCTCCGTCCGATTCTTGTACTTGCCATTGGCGCCAACATCCTGCATGCTGATGCTATTGTCATTGCCTTTCCGATCGGCAAACTGGCTAAGCAGGTATCTCGGTAGCTGCGCAGCCTCATCCGCCAACGCAGGTAGCTGCATCGCAATCGTGTAATACGATTCATCCACTTGCAACGACTTTATCAACCGCAACCTCGTCCCCTCTAAAAGAGGGATGGCCGCGGTCGCGACCGGCGGGTTCGACTGCAATTCCTCCATAGTGTTGATGAAAGTCGACTTGTTGTGGTGTTTATTGGATAGAAGGGAGTGGGAACTTTGCATTCGTGGTCTGGGTAGGTGGCTACCTACTTAGGTACCTAGGTAGATATATACAGGGGTGGGCGTTGCAGGGGTAGATTGCAGGGGTGCGGCAAAAGAGATGCAGTCCAGATTCACCTTCTTTCCAAACGCCTCTCCATTCCAAACTTAAAACAACACAACAACAGCAATTTCCACCATCAAGATGGCATCAGAAGAGCGCTCTTCAGCTATGGCGCCTTCAGATGAAGAGGGAGACAGCAGCAGCAGCCACGGCTCCGGTGAGTCATCATCAGGCAATGGTAGCGAGAGAGTGGAACGGCGCAAACGATTCAAGCGCCAAATCGACGTCAATCCAAAACGCGTCCAACAGGTCGCAGAGGCCGGTGCAGAGCGGCTTCGTGTTTCGATTGAGAAAGGTGTTGAGGGATCCAGGGCTGAATACCCTCCCGGAAGTCGCGAAGCCTTCTTGGATCTATTGCCAGGTCCGACATTCAATGGAGATTGGACAAAAGAAGATGAGCGTCGGATGAAGTCAGAGGTCGAACGGACTTCCCGCTTCAGGGACATTCTTTCTTTCAGAGAAGGCACGATGGGCGCGTGGAAGACGTTTTACAGGTTCGCCGGTCGACTGGTCACCGACGTGATTGGACTGAGTACGGGTGTGGTTCACGATGGACAAAAGTCGTGGCCTGACACGTTCGCCCGACCTCTCCAGACATATCTTTGTCTGCCTTTCATGCAAGGAAATGTCATGAGGTTGCGACTGGCGCTTCAATGGGCAGCGATCTGCCGGGACGATGACCGTCGGAAGCATTACCTCAACGGATGCGAGCAAGATGTCTTTCTTCGAATGCTTTCCGAGGTGATGGACAGACAAGACGGAACGATGAGCCCTGCAGCACTACGGAGAGTGGCTCTGCGGCTCTGTTTGAACAAGTTTGGTGCTTATGGTGATGAAGAACCCCAATGGTCGGCCCTTTTGAGCAACATCGAGGCTCATTTCTACCCTCTGAACACGAATGACAAGGCGCCTGCCATGGATACGTCGCCACCAGACACTTACAAGGTCAACACCTCAGATCTCAAGGGTGTGATCTTGGCAGTAGATAAGCTAAGGACTTTCTCCTTTGCGCTGCACCACCACTCTGACACGGTCAAAGAGACCCTTGGTCTCATGAAGACTGTCAGTGATTGGCCGCTGAGAGAGGACGTTGAGACTGCCACGAAGGCTGTGTTGTTGTCCGATGAGAGGCAAAAGCGAATGCAGGATCAAGCTGCTGGAGATTCCCCTCGGGTACCGACCTAGTACGTTGGCCCCCGTGAGTCGGATTCTACCAGTGACGATCATGCATGGCTCCCATCTCGAGGACTAGAGTCTGGCATCAAAGAGGTTTCGGATGATCAACTGGATGATTGGTTGGAGGAAGCCACAGGAGCTACGCAGGCCTCAGTGTCTGCTTGGAAATGGTTGTACACGAAGGAGAAGCGCGAAGCCAAGAGAGCCATGAAGCTGACGGCCCATAAAAAGACGGGGCCAGGTCCAAGTTCTGCAAGGTCTCGCAATCATTCAAAGGGAAAGACGGACAAGAAGGGGAAGGGCCGGGCCGATACAGGCCAGGATCCTGATGACCAAGGTCCAACATCTGCAAGTGCGAGCCGTCAAGCAACGACAAAGGAAACCAAGAAGCGGTCCCACAAGTCTCCAGCTCCAGCTGATGAGCCAACAGCAAAGAGGCAACGCGGCCGTCCAAGGAAAGAGAAGGTCATTCAGCCGACAGAGAAACGTCGTCCGGGTCGTCCACGAAAAGATGTGGCAGTGACGACACACACTGCAAGGGTACATGACAGTGAGTCACAAGACTCTGCCGAGCAGGCAGCTACGACAGAAAAACGTCGTCGGGTTCGTCCACAAAAAGATGTGACAGTGACGGCACACACTGCAGAGGTGCGTGACAGTGAGGCACAAGACTCTGCCGAGGTGTCTGACAGTGGTTCACATGTCGCCTGGCCGATAACCCCGGTACGAAATCGGCCTCGGGATCGTCCAACGCCAGGGCCGCGGGCACGGGGACACCTACTAGGTCTCGACGAGATATTTGACGACGTCGGTATGCAGTTTGGCGATTCACCGAATCGAGATTCACCGATTGTCTCAGAACAGGGGAACGTTGGACCGGATTTTATGGCAATTGACAGTGATCCACAAGACTCTGTCGGGGCGTTGAACGATGATGGTGTCATCATACAAGGAGACGACCCACCGGAACAGGCGGCAGGCACTGTCGAGGAGGCAATGGCGCCACTGGGAACTGATCCGCCTCGTCGACGTAGGAAACGCATAACCGATGCTATGCGATTTGATAGAATGAGGGCAATACCTGTCCTTCGACAAGAGCATGCTACATTGGACGACGAGGAAGCAGGGCCATCCACGGATGATGAGCCAAAGGTACAGATGAAGCAGACCAAGTTTGCGGTTATTCATCCAGCAGGATCACTGGTGGAGAGTATTCTTACTCTAGGGGTACCGCTTGCCAGTCGTTTTATGTTTGGCTCCATCTATGGAGGGACGGGTGGGCAAGTCCTGTTGGATGAGGCAAGAGAAGGATCCTCGGAAGAGTTCTGTAGCAGGAGTAATTGGGTTGCTGTCTCATCAGATGTGGCTAGTCGTACAGAACAGAGGACAAGTTCTCTACTATAGCTTCTAATTGCATACCCTTTTACTCACAATGTGCAAGTTCCACGAGGCATGTAATTCACAGAAACAGCTGCATGTCAAGTCAATTAGGCTAGCATTATCGCGACAATAATCACGGATCCATTTACCAGAGATTAGGGGAATAGTGTATTGAGCTCCGTTACGCTGGCGATTATTAATCCTATACCTCGACGTGAAAAGTTCTACGCCTCCACTACATGGATAGTCTGGTCATCTTTCTGACTGCGTCTCGATACACATGTGTGTGATGTTGTTTATCCCCCAAACCAATAGCCCTGGCCCGCCATCTATGAAATGCCCATGCGTGCCCGGGCAAGTGTGCCAGTTCATTCATCCAACATAGCCCAGCATCCTGGCCACAGAGAAAATATCTTGACTAGGATGTCTATCCTCGGCTTCCTCTAGCGCCTCTCGGACAGCACGAGCGGACACATAGGTCACATTGCTCGGCACCCATTGAAGAACACCCTGTTCGGTTTCCCTCCGTTGAATTCCCGTATACACACAAAAGAATTCTGATGGGTCGTCTTCAGAAGGTGGTTCCACGGTCTTGTCCTGCATACAGCGTTCGGGGTCGAGAATGCGGAGTGAGTCGTCCTCGGGCTCTTGCAACTCTCTGTGAGAAAACAGGTCGTACGCAAAGGGTAACCCGTCCTGTCTTGGGTACATGACCCATGCCAACTTGTCCAGCAACGCTCGAACCATTGCCTTTTCAACGTAGAGCAGATCACTCCGGCTCAGACTGTGTAACTCATCCCCAATAAGGCCCATTTCCTGTCGTGTAAATCCACAACCCGTTGCAGCAGCATCGAGTGCATCATCCCATCCAAAAGACTTTAAAAGGTCCACATGCACGGCCCAAAACAGTATGCTGCTGGGCGGCATGGCTTTCCCATCCGTCCTCTGGTATTCAATGCGATCCTTGGCGCGAAACTCTGTTTGCAACCGCAGGACATGCCATATAGCAATGGCAAATCAAATGGGTCCTCGCCATCGCAGAGGTGCAGCGACACCACAGAGACTGTCCTCTATGAGCTGATGGTACTCTTCGTCGTCGGAGCCCAAGTATTGCTCCTTCACGTCGAATAGCACCAGAGGAATCAGGCTGATATGCTCTCTAGTGGATAAAATGACAGCCAAGCTGGTCATGGCATCCAGTATGGCCGATTTATCACGGCGGTCCTCTAGCTCTGGCGTACCCTTGAGGCAGCACACCTCAGCCAAGATCGTGATGGTCGCGAAACTCTCAATATTGGTGGTCCTGATGAGCCCGAATGCGGCCGTGCCGAATCTCGTGAGGTTATAAGCACCGAAAAGTAGAGACTCGTCTCCAGTTGACTCTCTGACCAGTTTTCGATGTTCGAGTTGACGCACTTGTTCTATGGTGACCCTATAATTGGGGAACTCGAGGAACAGCTTGGCAAAATGGCGCACCTCAAGACCAATGCATACCAAAAGCAGTTTGTCGAGTTCAATGGTGCTGTAAGACGGTGGTCGCGTCTCCGGGAGATTTCCAAACTCCGCTTCACTCATGAAGCAGTCTATTCGAGGTATGGCGCCATCTGTTCCCCGAACGCCCATGATGTGCCGTATCTCTGCTTGCGACCGCAACGCTTTTTCTTGGTGGACAACATGGCCGCTGTCCTCGTCGTACATCCAAGCCGACGTGTATGGATGCAGCAGAATATGGTCGAGTCCACTGACTGGGCCCAGATATCTCATATCTTCGTTCACAAGAAGGTGCTTGGCAATAGCAGGACCGATGAATGCAAGATACTCCTCCATCTGATCAACGGACTGATCGCTAGATTTGGGCAGATCATATCTATCTGTCAAGATAACGCCCGGCCCGGACATAGTCTGGAATGTTTCCTTCAGATCTCTCTCATAGCTCTTTAGCTTGTGCCATATGACAGTCGGCTTTCCCGATGGTGCACTGGGCAGTGCCAATGTCTGCACGCCCAGAGAACAAGAAGCCTTGTTGTGACCGTCGCGGATCACGCATAACAAGAGCTCAGAACGCCTCCCTGTATCAGCGGCTTCGTTGATCATGGCGGCCACTCCCACCAGACACATGGCTGTGCTGAACTGTACGTTTCCCCAGCCTAGGTTGAACATAATCGTTGAACAGGCATTGAAAGGACATGGTTGACCTGCCTTCTTGCCAACGGCGTACCAGTCGAGGAACGTTGTCGTGATCATGTTCGGGAGTAGGAGAGACAGTCGTCTTCCTTTGTCACTGCCACTGGGTTCGGGTAAGCTCGTTCCAATCTCTTCCGCAGCCAAGACTTGTTCCTTTTTGAGGTCTTCAGTGAGGAAAGATCTCTCCAGCTCCGACTCCAACACCACCAGAGTATCTCGACCCGCCGCCTTGTCCGCCAGCCACTGTGCGACCACGATGTGTGGTAACAGCTCTGTCGTACTCTCGCCCAGGTACACCGTACCGACGGATTGGTGGCCGTCGGGTGCCAAAGGCTTGAAGTTGCTCGTCAATTTCTCCATCTTGTGTGTTTTGGGATTGTGTTGTGACGATTGAGTTTTGTGTTGGTTCTGAAAATCGAATCCAAGATGGTTGAGTTTGCGTTGGTTCTGGAATCAATCGCGTCCACGATGGGTTGATATCCAGGTGACTGGCAGGGAAGTAAAGATATAGGGATGCAGGGATACAGTGTATAACAAGACCTGCTCTCAAACCTGCGCGATGGCTTGATCAGCTTGAATTTGACGGAGCATCATTTATTTACACTTCTTCGTTAAGAGGCTGAATCCCACCTATAACCCAACCGACTCCGTCAACTGAAGATCCCCAGCTGAAAACCCCAGCATAAAAGTATAATTCCCAGGAACAAACGTCCACAAAGTATCCTCGTTCCATATCCTCAAATCCTCCGTTTCCACAGTCATACTAACAAGTGCACTCTCTCCCGCAGCGAGCTCCACCTTTTCAAACGCCCTTAGCAGTTTCGGCGGCTCCTCTGCTGCTTCCGGATATCCAACATACAGCTGAACGACCTGTCTCGCGTCCACGGCCCCGGTATTACTCAACATGCTTGTGACCACAACCGACGAGGTATTAGCACCAGCGGCAATGCTCATGTTGCTGAGTGAAAAGTTCGAATAGGTCAATCCATGGCCAAAGGGAAAGAGAGGCTCGATGCCATATTTGTCGTAGCTCTTGTATCCGACGTACAAGCCCTCGGAGAACGGGACTTCGATATCAGAATTGATTTGAATCGTGTCATTTAGCGACTTGGGAAACGTCATTGGCAGCTTGCCGCTGGGACTAATGTCACCAAACAGAAGCCTCTCCAGCGCCAGACCAACCTGTTGACCAGGATACCAAATCTCCATCACCGCATCAACCTCATCGATCCACGGCATGAGCACGGCCGAGTTAGTATTGAGAACGACGATGGTCTTTTTTGACAGCTTCGCCAGCCTGCTAATCACAGCGTCCTGATCCCCAGGCAGAGACAGACCCAGGCCACTATCCGCTCCTTCCGACAAGCGATCCGACGCGAAAATGATACTCACATCGGCCGTACTAGCCAATGCGTCCGCCTCCTCGAGCCGCGTGGCGTTGCCGACATTCACACCGAGCGTGACGCCGTACGCGCCGGTAGAGAGCGAGTAGCCCATCGAGTACTCCAGCCGGAGAGCCACTTCAGTCCCGGCGTCGAGGTCCATGATCCCCTGGACCGTGTTGCCAAAGTTGGCAAAGGACATGTTGGCGACGAGCGTCTCGTTCAGGTACAACAGCGCGGAGCCCTGGCCGACGAGGCTGAAGTGGTAGGTGCCGGTCGTGTTGGGGAGGAAGACGCCTTCGTATTTGGCGGAGAAGACTTGAGGCCAGGCTTCCCAGAGCTCGGAGGGGTAGGTGGCGGCGGTGATGTTGGGAACAAACTCGGTCTGGTTTACGGGTCCGGTGAAATCAGTTGTCGTCCAGTATGTCGCATTGACGCCACCGTCTTTGAACATGGAGGGTGGGATTGTGCCGAACTGTCCGGTCCCAGGATAGGCCTCCGCGTAGCCCACTGTGATATTCTCCTTGGCGCCTCGCTGGGAAATATAGGTGAGAGGTGCGGCGACGACCATGGTGGAATCGATGACGAACCCTCCATGGTTTTCTGACACTTGGTTCTGGTCTGTGGCGCCGTTGCCAAAGATGGCAATCTTGGAGTATTTGGTAGATGTGAGCGGCAGGACATTTTGGTCGTTCTTGAGCAGGACGGCACCATCCTCGACCATCTTCTGTGCCAGATCCAAATGCGCCTGCGTTCGTACGTACGAAAGCGCGTCGCCAGTCACTGGGTTGTCGATCTGCCCGAGCTTGAACATGTACCGCCAAGTTCTTGCGACCTTTCGAATGGGCAGTCAGTATTGTTGCCATGACCTAGTCCGATCAGAGGAAGTCTTACCATGTCATCTATACGCGAAAAAGGAATCGATCCATTATTCACTGCCTCGACAAGCAAGTCGCCGTAATAGTCTGGAAAGCCGTACTCAGGCGTAAGATCCAAACCTGGCATCGAGATATCCAGACCGGCCATCACATCTGCAACCGTGCCACGTGTGGAAAAGTACCAATCGGCACTTGACAAAAGCCATCAGCAAACTTATCCCAATATCAAAATCAGGGACACAACTTACACAACAAACCCATCAAACCCCCATTCTTGCCGCAGCGTCTGATTCAACAACCAATCATTCTCACACGTAAAGTACCCATTCAACCGATTATACGAACACATAACCGACCCGGCGTCCGCCTCCTGCACCGCAGCTTTGAACGCAGGGAAATACAACTCCTGCATCGTCCGCTCCTCCACCTGCGCATCGACCGTCACCCACGCCGGATCCACCCCAAACCGATTCGTATCCTGATTATACGCCGCAAAATGCTTCGGACACGCCACAGCACCCTGACTCTGGATCCCTTGCACACTCGCCACGGCCATCCGCGCCGTCAGCCAGGGGTCCTCGGAGAGCGTCTCGGCAGCGCGGGCCCAGAGCGGCGAGCGGAGGATGTTGATGGTGGGCGCGAGGATGACGTTGCGCCCCTTGCCTAGGTGTTCTTGCGCCATGGCTTGGCCAAAGAGGTACTGCAGGGTGGTGTTCCAGCCGCTGGCGGCGACGACGGGGGCGGGGAAGGTGGTGACGTTGTTGAGTGAGTTGCCGACGCCTGCTGGGCCGTCGCCCATGCAGATGGAGGGGATGGAGAGTGTGTCATTGCCGCTTATGTGGCCTATGCAAGGGTTGACGCCGGTGCCATTGTCGTCGAGCTGAGGTGGTCAGTTGGTGGGCGATAGGCCGAGATGCATGGAAACTCACGACTGTGTCTCCTTGGACCATGGCATATTTTTGGGTATCATTCAATTGAGCAATGAAAGCCTGTAGTCGCTCCTCAAAGCCTAGTGATGTGTTGAGCCATGGCTGCGTTGCAACGACACCAGACGTCCAGCATGCGGCCAGGAGTAGATTCGCAAGGGACGACATCTTGAGTTTGCGTGCGAGCAGAGCCTCGCGATCAAACCCTTACAATAAGGAAAGACCGCTTTGTCAACTTCGGATTCATCTTTCATGAATATATAACGGAACGTCACTTATACACTAAAGGTGCCGGAAGATGATAGACTCACCGCCGTATCTAATCCGGATGTCGACTCATCTCCGGCAGCTCCACCGGCCCGCGCATGGTTGATAGGAACTTGGTTTTACAGTCTTGAAGGATATATCGACGTGAAGCTTCCGTGTGTGTAATTGTAACAAGAATCAATTGCGGCATGACCTGCTGTGGTTCAGGCTACATGATCAGTATGAGACTTCTTGGCTTATACTGTAGTTTCCATTCCCTCAATTCTTGTCAACCTTGCTGCCGGTCATCACCCGGTGATGCCGATTCATAGAGCACAATTATACATTTTGAGAAGCTGGTGTCGTTCCGACGACAGCAGACAGGTGGTGAGCATTTGCAAAGTACAGGCAAGCCACGCTTCTAGTCCAAAGTGTGGCACGGGCACCGCTTCATAATTTTGTTGTCACTTGACAAACATGGCTCCACTTCAACATATACTCGTGGCGCAGCACCTTCCAAATATTAAACAATTCCATATAGAGCATGGTGATAGGCCACGGAACGACGTAGCATTCCATTGGCCTCATGGGTCGATTTGTACAGTAGCGGCTAAGTAGTAAGAGTATTTTTTTTATTTCAGCAGCACGGTCATCTCCGACGAAAGCCCTTCCCAAACAGGCGTGCAGAGCGTCCTCTTTTGTACTGTACTTTTTAGGATACACACCAAAAAAGTGGATGGCGTGTTCACGTTGTGGTGTACAAGTCAAATGGCCGATTCGTTCGCATGCGCAACGTTGAAGAGGTCTAGTGCCACGCCACAAAACCCTTCTTTTCTTTAGCCTCCGGCGTGTTGGGCGCTCTAGAACCTGGGGCCGCCACCACGTGGTTTTTGTTCTGTCTGACGTGCAGCCACGGGGCGGAAATTGTATCGCGCAGGAAAGCGGAAAGAAAGACTTGTATGCGCTTGATTGTTTCAGAGAACCGTTTTCCTTCACATGTGTGGGGGGGGGGGTATTAGCTGCGAGGTCAAGGTGCTGGGCGGGAACATGAGGGAAGGGTGTGGGGTCAGCGCAGCGACGGTGAACGGTTTTCGACATTATGAGTTAGCATTGCCTGGTCGAGGCAAGCTGAGAACCAGGGTGGAATATTGTAGACAACGGCCATTTGAGGGTTGCATTTGCGGGCTGGGCTGCACGTCGCAAGCGAGTGGATCATGGTTTGCAGGAACACGTTTCGCTGGCGGGATTGTCATAATACATGATATAGGGACAATGATGTAGTACTATAGAGAGAGAAAGAGAAAATGGACAAGGTTTTTGGATTGTGGGCCCAGGCATTTTCCCAGCTTGGCTGCAGTGCTTCGCCCAGCGGCAAAGCCCGATTAAAAATGGGACCGACTTTTGCTTGCTGCCGGGCAGTATTGCGATCATGGCATTGTGAGAATGATTGATATATCTCTGACCCGTGTGATCGAATTTAGAACAAACGAGTACGAGGTACAATGCTGAGATATCATGATAATACTTGCGCATAGTTAGTAGTCGACAGTAATCAGGAGGTTGAACGTCGAAGAAGAAAAACACACTCGTGCGATCTACATGGTACCTTGGCATTGCATTCGACAGTGGGGGGCAGTTCAATGTTTAAATTCGATAAGCAGCCAATAGAAAAGACAGGCCAGCGGTAACTCGGCAGGGTTGAGCTGGCCACACCGCAGTTGGTGCTCGCCTCCTCCTGCAGCGTCATCTTTCTCCCCCACCGCTGCTGTGTCTCTACTGAACCTTCCATTTGCAGTCCTGTCTTGTCTTGTCTTGGTGATCTGATGTAAATGGTGTGTGTGTGCCGCATACTTGGCATTTCTAAAAATATATATAGACATACTATCATTCAGGAGATATCATCCCAAGTAGCAGCAATGGGTAATCCTCGCCCGGCCTCTGCAACAAAGTGAAGTCCTGCACCGCGAACAAAAAAGACATCGAATTCCTTCACTGCCTGTTCCTTTTCCCCACCTTTTTTGGGTCCCAGTCATTTTTTTGGCCCTTTTCCCCCAGCCTCAGCCTCGAAGTGACCCTTGCATGTGCTTATTATGCAATACGGTCTGTCTCGCGCTTTTGAACGGCAGAGACGGCTTTTTCGACCCCTCGCTCATCAGGTCCTTTCCTCCGTGGACGCCGAGATCTCGCGACCTCGAGCCGACGACGCCTAAACCACGATAGGTCCGTCACATTGTGGCTCGGCACCCATTTCCTACCAAGTGATCTGTTTATCTAGTCATACATACACACTTGTACATCACACCCCCTACCTCCTCCGCTGCCTCTCTCTCTTTCTTTCACCCGATCTACCCATATAGGACTTCGGAACTTGCCACAAAACTCCAATTCCGTCATTCGTCCACTCTTCTTGGCGTCCATAGCAAACCCCACCCCCCGGCTAAAAGTAGAGAATCGATCGCGTATCGCTTCCGAACCTGTGCTATCGCGACTTGCGCAATTACAACTTCAACTTCAACTCTCTCTCTCTCTCCCAACCTGCTCTCGTTTGGCCCACGCGACACAGCAGAACAGCTAGGCAAATAACCGTGGACAAAGTCCCAGCCTTGGGCAAAGACATAGAATACGTCATGTCCGGCTATCCGGTTTACCAACAAGGCCATCGCCCTACTGCCTCATATGGTGGTGCCCCACCGCCTGGTGCTTACCCTCCCCAGGGCTACTACCCGTAAGCATTTAGATGTCCTAGACAACATCCTCTTGCTGATCACCGCCTGACTAGCTACAGTCCGCAATATCAATCTCCTCCTCAGCAAAACTACGGCTACCCATCTCCTCAGTCAAACGGGTACCACTCAGTACGCTCCTCCTCCTTCTATCATACCATACCATACCCGACTCTATCCTGACATTACCTGATCATCAGTCTCCGCCGCAACAACCATATCCTTACAATGGCCCTCCTCAACCCCAATACGGCAACAGACCAAGTGAGCGAGAAAAAGAAAACCTGCAACCCCCAATCCACCGTGTTCACCGACTGACAAGATCACCCTCGCCTTACCAAAACAGATCTCCCTCCTCGAACCTCCCCATACCGCCC